>QEWY01001871.1:0-80768 GCA_006503575.1 Baylisascaris schroederi | reverse complement strand
CATATATATATATATATATATATATACTTGAAGGACGTCTATAAGAATAGAAATGATTCAAAACGCTTACAAGCGCACCCGCGCAATCGTGCGGTAGGTAGCGGAAAAAAAAAATCACTTTAAACGATATCAAGCAGCGAAATTTTATTAGGACAGGCGGATGATATCGCCAGTTACCGTTAAGCTATCCTTATTTGTTGCTTTCTACACGGTACATTTCTTTCATGTCCTTTTGAGCGTGAGATGCCTATGACGCTTGCCCTATGCTCCTGATTTTCTATGGTCTCTGAATTGTGAACTCTTAAACTGCCCTTACCTGGTGAATTTGTGATGACGAAACGAAAGTTTTCACCAGTAGGTTCTACCATGAAAATTAAGCAACTTCTTTTGTCAGAATCGAATGCGTGAACACATGAACTAACTCATTTATAAGTCCAGTGACTACAATCAAGGACAAATTTTCTCATATCCTTCCCTAATGCCGAGAGGATATTCAGGACACGATTGTGAACGGATGATAAATGATTCGTAAAAGTCGAAAAGGAACAAAACTTGCTACTTTGAAGTGCTTCTTTCCGCTGCTTTGGTCCTCTCTTTTTACGTCCCTAAAATATAAATAAAATCGTGCAAAACGAGGTGAACGATGTGAAGAAATGGAATTACTTGATTGGGTTTTATGGCACTTTCCTCTGGCAGCATTTTCGTGTTGCTGTTTTCAGTCCAGTGTTCCAAGACCCGTTGCTTTCAAAAAATGGCACTTCTGGAGTTGGAAATAAGGCTTCGGAACAACTCCCCATATCCACGTCCATTTGGCATCAACCGAAACTGCAGTCACACAAAATTCTCTTTCAAGATAAACTTTTGGAAATTCACTGTATTGATTTGCATGATGTCTATGCAATATCTCAACTCATTCTTAGGTTCTCTTCCTTTTAGTAGCATACAGACTTCGTGACATTGTAGATATTCAAGTGAAGCAGCTTTGTCTTCATGACGTTTGTGGGCACTTCAATTTCGTCGAATGATAGTGATATTCTGGTCTTTGCGTCGTTTTTTCCCCAAAGAGGATGCTTACGCACTGCCTTATCATTCAGATGATGCGCAGCGTTGAATTATCCAATATTGTGCTCTTCCATTCGTTTTCCTCAAATCGAAGGCACTATTCATAGTGATTTGATTATTCAATTTCCACCACAAGTGTTGAGTCTAGATGCAATCAACATTTGTTGTTTTAGACGTTCACTCCATCCATCCTTAATCAGTTATTTCTTGGTTGACCTTTGTTTTGCTAATGATATTCTATATATATTGTTCGAGCAATTTATTTCAGAATGATCTCATAAGAGCAGATATATGGGAGCGTTTGAAGAAACCATCGGATGTGGAGCTAGTGAAGGATATTGTTATCGATCGACGAGCATTGAGGGGATATGGATTTTTCTATTCAATACATCCAACTCGTAAAAATGTTCGTTCGTTAAACCAATATTTCATTGTTTTCATATCATCTTGAACTTGAAAATTTATGTTGATGGAAAATTGCGCAATATTTTAGTCACTGGGGAGGGGGAAGGAGCAATTTCGTTCGGAAATGATATGACGGTGGAATCAAACTATGACCATATTGACACACAAAAATAACGAAGTTGTTTGAGATGTTCCCTTAGAGCAATGTTACACAATTTGTTTAGGAGTAACAAAACAAGTATCGTGCAGTGAATGGCTTTATCTTGCATTAAAAAGGTTAGGTGAACAATCGTTGGTTTACAATATTGGTTTACAGCCTTCAATCGTGGACGTGTTTTGTGTTGTTGAGAAAAACATCTGATTTCTTTACTTATAAGCATCGGCAACTCGTTACAATCAAAACTTTTTTAAAATTCTCTAATTTGGGACATGTCGTCGTGAAAAAGGCTGTAAATGAGGTAATATGTTGGTTGGTTTATCGACCTATAAGCTAAAGGTGAAATTTACGAATATGGGGGACGAGATATGAGCTTTGTTCAGCGATATGAACCAGAGTCAGCAGCATGAGGCAACTATTTGAAGTGATATAATTGTTAAGGATGTTCGCTGCAATGGTTTTTCCAAGCTTAAAAAATGTTCGTTTTTGTACTCGACTTCTGTTTTGGATGATTCTTATTTTCAATTTCTATGAACTCAACAATATTTTTCTCATTTTTTGTTCGATGTCTTTCTACATAAACTTCTCATTACATATATTGGTGGGACGTTGTGAGCGTAGGAATGCTGTTGTCCACGGACGTGAAAATAAACCTGAAATTGTTTTTCAGTCGTACCTGATCGGTCACGGTGGCCACGGTGGGCAGATGATGGTTTTCGACCCTGAAACAAAGGTTCGTTCCCATATGTTTGTTTCTTTTCAATTTGTGGATTGCTTATCTTGATAAAATCACTGCTCTAATTCGCTATTTTTTAACGTCGTCTTGTCAACTGTTTTATAAAGTCAACAGGACGGTTATTACCATAAGTCTATAAACGTCTTTTCGTGAGGGGATGTTAATGTTACAGTGGTGTCTTAATCTTTTCTTTGTCGTCTTCGAATATTTCCTGCTGGAATAGTCGTTTTTACGGGTTTTCCCCATATAGCTGACAATAAAAAAGCAGTAGAACTCCAGTGTAGGGTTTTTTCATGACTATATCAAACCATTAATACTCTGTTATCGATTAAGCTGCTCCTAGAACGTTATTATTTGTGGTCTTTAGGTCGGCATCATCCTCCAAATATACGGCTATAGCTGCTTTATTCAAAATTACAGTAAAATACCCAATGCACTTCTTATATTCCTATGATTTTATATGAATGACAAGACTAAAATGCGTCATAGATGTGCATGTTTTAAAAACCCTTATTGATGACACTACGGCTCATAAAGCCGTTGTCATAGCGTTCACCTGCAAAAGCCAAATCTACGAAGAAAGATGGAAGTGAAGGAAATATAGATGAGAGAACAAGCGGTTTGATGAGGATTATAGGAAAAGAAGAGGAATACCTACCAATGAGAGGAGAGATGCTTGCAAATGATCGATAAACAAAGAATTTGCACAAAAACAAGATGGCATACAAATCACAAAGTTTTTGGGGAAGGGAGATGCGAAGGAATGAACAATCAAAACGACCGTTGAAGGAGGGGTGGCAAGAACAAAAGAATAGAGACTTCTCCAATTTTTATTAAGAGAATGCCTAAATCTTAGATTTTTCATCCTGGCAGCGTCATCTGTAATGCTTCCTTCTTATTTCTGCTTCCATCCTTCCTCTCACATGTGGTTTTTATAGGTGCTTTTTTTAAGGACTGTTTTATGAGTGGAGAAATAAGCAATAACTGTTTTCAAAAAACACGCATGTATGGTGTATTGTGGATGTTGGCCTGTTACATAGCACCAAATCTTACTGTAACGATTGATCTATTGTGATCAAACGAGTATTGTGATCGCAGTGATCGTGGAGATCTTCATTTGTGTAAGAAGTTCTACGTTACGACTGTTTGGTCTGGATGTGGTATCTCCCCTGTGTGACGTATGACCTCCCCATGTCTTCGAGGTCGTAGCCGAAGATATAAGTAGCCTGTAGTGTTGCTTGCTGATCAGTGTGTGTCTTTCGCTACTTATCGTCATGGGACTCTCCTATTCGTAGTAAACGAGTTTTATCTGTTCCTCCGGTATACCTTCACACGTCAGACTCGGTCACACACATGTTCTGCGGCTGCAAAATCCTGCAACTTTCAATCTAATTAAATTTTTTATCCTTTTTTCTTTACAGTAGATCTGTTTTCGTCTACAAGATACCGAAGAAGTGAAGATATGACATATTCTTAAGCAATGAAGATTGCAAAATCGATCCCAACATTCCTTTTGAAGAGTACACGATTGCCTTGATGTGAAATATTCGTTTTGTTTATTATCAATTTTTTTTCCCCCGAATACGTCAGAGTGATTTTCACCTAATTATATAATTCTCCTCATTGTAGGATTATTTAAAGCAAANGAATATATTATTTGAGTTGAATCTATTTTTTAGATAGTAGTAACGATTATTCGAAATGGAATGCGAAAGAGTGCATTGGCACAAAAGGATTCAGATCGCATTATCGAACAAATATTTCACCTTCTAGATCCACAATAAGAAAAATCGATTGTGCTTGCATTCTTTTGCGAACTGTTGAAGTCGAACGAGCGACTTGTGCAGCCAATATAGCTCATGTGGTATATATTTGTGGTACAAAACATTTACACATTGTGCAATACGTGTAGCTTGTCTAGTAATTCGTAAATTTATATGAGAATCTTTGTAATTGATTAATCATTTCATTTTACAGAAGTAGTTTACTATAAAATATATCATAAATGGAATGATATCAATGAAAGTTATACACGATTGAGGAATGGTATCTTTTTTTTTGTAGAGTGCATTTTGCTTATGAAGTTGGATTGACAACGCAGAAGCATATATGATGCCACTTAAATGCTTTTTATTTGTGTATTTATGAATGCCACTTAAACGCACGATGAAATCGTCTTCCACAATCATTTGATCGCTTTTATTTAAGATTGCAAAATTTAATTTCTTTAAGGCTAGTAATTTAAAGCATTTCTGTATATGACGTTTTTTATCCGACATAAATGTCTGTGTATACACGAAAAATGAATTGTGAATGCACTGAATATTTCTAAACCCTCATCTAAAGTACCGTATTCAGTTGAATATAACGTCCAAACCTTCTGTTTTTTTTCTATATTTCAGGAGTGGGTTTTCTTTTAAATAGGAATGCTTGTTATAAAAAGTAGTGTATGCCGGGGAATGTCAAGTGCCACTTCTTTTTTTAAACCAACGTTTGGGAGTAATATCGTTTTTGATAGAAAAGAAACTGCAATAAGTTGATCGATGTGAATCAGAGTGTGAAAGCGATCGCTTTATGAAAATAGATCTTGTAGTATGCCTTTGAAGTCGAATTTTTTTTTTTGCTTTTTACTTCTGCGAACGTGAGCACTACTTTAAAGCAAAAAATGGGAGAACTCAGAGGTAAGACTTTTTTAATTCTAGTTTTTCAATCCTTTTGGTGCTTAAATTGTATTTTATGATATATTTATCCATTCTTTCCATCGTTTAATTCATTCTCAAGTTTACTCATTTTTCTTCAAAATGATGCTCAATTTTCTCGTGTCCTCTTGTTAGTTTTTCCTTTCCATCTTGTGGAAATGATCGTGGATAAAATGGTAAAGATGTGTTCAATAAAACCATTTCTGCATTTATTGATAGCTATTAAAAATTGAGTGTTGTTTATTGTTTGTCTTGTTTCAAACACTAATGCGGATTCGTTTGCCGTATATAAGGGTTAGCGAAAGTGGCATTCAGATGTCACAAGTAGACAACGTATTTTCTGAGTCATTTAGAGTTATCATAGGAAATGTTGCGACAGTCGTTGATGACATTGTGCCAAAGAATTACAGTGAACTGAATATGTTGGTATTCGACTGAGTTAGTAGCGAAGGACGGTAAACCTTCAAATGTAATAGACAAGCAAATAGTCGTCTCAAGAAACATACATAAAGAACATTTGAATTTGCGCAGTTTTTCTTTTTTTTTTCTAAGTAAGGAGACTCCATTGGACAATATATTCCAAAATCGGACGAAAATTGGCAATGAACCCTTTTTTTAATATGCAAGACAACTGTGGTGGATTGAAGACAAAATAGCGATCACAATTCAGATCAACTTGTAGATAAGCGATGTATATCGTCGTCGATGTCAAGCTGTCATACTTTATGGTATCCAGCTAAATTTCGAGGATTTTGCCAGTATGCCAAAAAATCCATCAATGCATCGGTGATTTCTTCATAGACTTTTAAATCATCAGCCACATTTAAATACGATGAAATTTGGCAGCTATTCACTTACGTTTACAAGAAGAATGGACAGTCCAAGGACATTGTTTAGAAGGGCGCCATTGCTTTACTATAATTGGTTTAGATAGAAGTCCACACACTTTAACCCAGAATGAATGGCTGAAGTAAATAGATTTGCTCCGGCAGAGAATGCTCCCGCTTATGCAGTAAAACTCAAATTTGTACAAAAACTTTAGTTAGTGGCACTGAATGTTATCGCATAATTACTGTGAACAACATCAATTTGAATGTGTCCCCATTCAGAGCTTTCGTCCAATCATTGCAACATGAGAATAATTATGAAGCTGTGCTTTCGTTTTATAAGATCAAATCGATTCTTTGAAAAAAAAAATCGTTTTGTTAAAGATGCTCGATGAGGGAGTCTGTGGCGATCTTGTTGGGGGATCGATTTCTGGGAACTCTAAGATCTTATCTGAAAATTCAATGCTTCATGTGGTTTCGAAATGTTCCGGGAACTTCGAGCATTAGAAAGCCGTGAGCGTGAGCCTTCGGAGCTTTTTTTGAAAATACGTACCTCCTGAACGAAGAGAACACTTAAGATTTCATGCAATCCGAAAAGTTAGAGGAAATGCTTTAATGCAGCAACAAGTGATTGTACTAATGGAAGCTGCTGGCAAGTATCGAGAGAGTAAACCTGCCTACAATTTCTTGAGAAGGCTTCTACATAGTTCTTTTCAAAACATCTTTCCGAACTCTTATCTAATTTGTGGTAGTTCGACTATATTATCACATGTTAGCAGGCATTAGGTCGAAAGCCTTTATAGTCATCACCACAGCTGTGCATAACGTCCGTTTTAAATGCACCACATTTGAAACCTTGATGTAGCTCTTGAATTGTCTCTTGATTGGCAGAGTATAAGTGATAAAACCAGTATTTGGTCATCACCGTGCCAGTGATTTAACAGCCACATTAGAAGGCGGTTTTTGCCATAGAGAACGCTACAGTTTACTAATTTTCTTCTACAGGGTTGTGAATGTGGAATGTGCATACGATGGGACGGCTATTAGTGTCGATAAGAAATGCGAAAACGAGCGTCATTATCTATGAAAGGGAAGCGAAATCGGCGATGAATCACAAGAGACTGTCAGCTAACGCAAACGTTGATTTCACATATGTAAACGACTGTCATTAATCTGACGCGAAGATGAATGCTAAGCGTTTTTATTAAACACTTCACAATTTCTTTGTGAAAGTTGTTGATGTTTAGATAATATGATCAATGATTAGAAAGCCTCTTGAATGCAACAATTCTTTGATGGTAAGTAACCAACTCTAATAACTCTAATAATTAGAATGAATAGTCGCCGATTACTGATGACTCTTTCCTGTAAACTTTTCTCAATCTATAGCCAGATGCTCATTGTGATGTTTTACGTGTTTGTGCCTGCGCGTGTGTGTTTGTCTGTCAGTCCGATCGTTCCAACTTTAATGTAAGATTTCGAAATACAGCGCATTTAATTGAAGCTAGGACGACTTACTGAAGATTAGTTTCAGTGTACGTGATCTAAAGGTTTTCACGTGCACGAATATTCATGATCAAGTGGTCTATACATGATCTTCATGTAATCACTTAGTGTAGTTCAGACTTACTGCATGGTGTCTATGCTATGTGACTACCCATCTGATGGTCAAATTTGGCTCACATGTTCAAAATTTGCTGAGTTAGTATTGGTAAAATTTCGTGTATGATCTGCAATGTGGTGGCCATTTATGACCCGCGCTACAGTCCTCTCAATAAACAGAAAATTATAGGTGTTTAAGTGTCCGTAAAGGTTTTTGCATGTTCTACCGGTGGTTGCGTTACATTTTACCTCGGTTCGACCTCTATGTAATAGCTTAGCCTACTGCGTAACGATTGAAGAGACGTAGCAAGAGAGATCGATGCGATATGTGGTCTTGCATTCCGCTTGCCTGATCAGCCGCTTTCACTAATTATCACGGGCTCCAAAACTCTTCAACAAAAATATTAGCTCTTCTTTGCATCGATCTATTTGAATAACTTTCAAGATTTCTACCATTTTCAAGTACCTAGCAACTGTTGTCGAGTTTTATGGACCAACATCAAACAGAGCAAACGCAATCGTCGTCTCATTCGCATTTTGCTTGTAACATTACATTCATAATTGGCGTGTTGAGGCGGTCCACTAAAAATATCCATTAGTATGCATATTTTTTATTGGTCGATAACTTAGGATCGTTGAGATAAACAACATGCGCATATCGTGCTAACGCACCTGTTGCTTTTCTCACCGTCTATTGCCCCTTACCTGTGCTCTGTCATTGCCAATTTCGCCTGTCTTTTTGCGTTGTTGTTTCTTATTCACTTCATTTTTTCTGCTAGAGATAGTGTCGCTGTCAAATTTTAATATATCACTATATGTTTCAGTAGATTACACATGTATACATATATGCGGAACAACCTTTCAATATGCTCGAGTAATAAGAGTGATCTACATTTAAGTGTACATTTCCACATGGAATTGTTTAGAAAACGGCATTTGTGGGCAAATATTATGGATTTTCGTTGATGAGACCAATGAACTAGTGATTCAGTCGTTGTAGAGCAAACGCATTTCACTGCTAACGTTTGTCAAAGCGCTAGAGAAGCAAACTGATGCATATTAAGCTGTGCTCTCGGATGGCAAACGCCATTCGAGGGGTCATCGGTTCATCTGTTCAATGCGCGGACCCCATTACATCGCCGATGTTGCTTGGTTTGGTGCTATCATTTGTGTTTTTATCGCAACTGCTGATTCGTGATGTTCTGTTTGTTCTTTGCTTTCGCTTCATTGCCAGCTTACATTGAACGGCTGTTTGTCGTATATGACCATTAAAATTTGGAAAGGGAATCTTCGAAACCGAAATATTGATTTCTTCTTGAAAATGTGGTTTGAATCACTCTCAAAATGCTTATGCTTAATCATAATAACAGAAACTCTTGTTTACCTGTAAAAATAAGTGTTAGACCTATTGCTCCTCTACAAGATATATTTTCCGCTTTCGTTGCATTTCATATCCTATTTGCACTTCATTTCGTGAGTTACTATTATAATGTTAGGTTTCCTTGGGTATTGTTGGAGTCCTACTCATCGAAACCTATATCCGTCAGCCTGTGCTTGTGCTCAATCGAAATGTTTTATTAAAGGTGAGCGGCAGTATACGAGCGCTCTTCCAATTCGGTGATTCGCAGCTCTTCGTCAGTGCATTCGTGATTCTCAAAACATCGTCTTAATATTCAGAACGTTCTTTCGTATTGCCTATTTCGCACAGAAATGGTTAATTTTTGTTCATTAATTTCGGTGCAAATCTCCATCTTTTTTCTTCCCTAAGCGTTCACGCAGTATCGTTTCTGTTAATTTAAACACTTCCCTTTATCACTATTGCCCTGAGAAATATTATTATACTGTATTCAGCGAATTCTGTTTAATTCTGCTGAGCTCTAAAGAATTTTATGGGAAGTTCTATCAAATAGGAAATAAACCGTTCATTATGCGAGCTTAACTGTGTCATAACCTCATTTTGGTTTAGTTCATCTTTTTCAGATTGATATCATTCGTTTATTATCTTTTATTTTTCTCTTCTTCCAGGATTTCGCTGAACTTGACAAANAATGGAAGGGCAGGGCAGGCGAGAAAAAGTACATCAATATATTAGGTCCATCTGGAGGTGACCATTGTTTTCACACTAGGTTAATGCCACTAGTCTTATAATTGGTCTTAAGACCGTTTATTTGGAACGCGTGACATTCTTGACGCCTTGTCTTTGCTTGTTGCTATTGTTTTAGGTTGTTGGATTAATGCAATAAACCATTTTTCTATGCTTATCGTTTCTTATGTGTTGGTGTTTAGGCCGCACTTATGCAAAGACGGCGTATTCATTGGACGAGAGCAACTTCGAAGCCCTGAGATGGACAGCAGTACTCGTGGGATCTGCCACCGATTATATGGGCCCTAAGGAAAAAGCTGAACAGGGAAACGCTTTCAAGGTACCTTTCGCGGACACGCACCTAATCAGAGAATTTTGCTTGAATGATCATCTTTCGATTAATTCTTTAAATCGTTTTAATTGCCTCCTGTCTGGACTTTCTTCTCGTAGGAGGAAAATTCCTGGAATTTTTAATATATCTTACAGCCTGAGAATGCTTGGCGATATGCGGATTATGGAATATCAGCTAAGCGAAGATGAAGTTGAAAATATAGGAGAGGGGTTTTGTATCACTTAAGTAATGAATTCGAATTTCAAGTACTATCGATGGGTAACCTGAGTCCTTATGATGATAGCAATTGATCCAGGCAAAGCCATGCCTATGCAGGAAACCACCCTTCCATGACAGTATCTTGTGGGCTTTCCCTGATTTCTGTTAAAGTCTTCCTTCCGCACGAATTGCATGCAAACGGACACAGTTCTGGACATCTTCAGGTTTTTTTGCTAAATAACTTTCCGATGGAGCATTTTCGTCGCTCATTCCATCGTCATTCCTTCACATATAGTCTATCCCTCCAAAAGCCTCTTCTACATTTTCAATCTGGGCATAGGTGGTCCTAGAACAGAAAAACAAATTGGAGATGATGCTGCAAGACCCTGGTGGGTCACACTTTTTGAGGTTTTCGTACGTTCCATCCTCGCGAATCTCCGAGCGCTGGACGGCCAGTCGAGATTGTATGATACTCATTTTAGGAATATCTGGATAAGGCACTTGCTGTCGATCCCAAAGAATTCACCCTTCTTCACTTACGATCACTAAATATTCGTTATAACTCCAATGAACGCTTAATACAATTAACAGGCGGATCGTAACGTGCCTTTCGTATGGGCCGAGAATCTTCTGTATTTGGCACGTTGTTATTCAATGAAGAAGGAGAAGGCAAATGCACAAAAGTACATGGACGTGGTGGAACGCATTGAAAACAAGGACGAAATGGTGATCGAATCAATGACCGAGATCAAGGCGCTCATTGCCAAGTGCAAGTAGGTAGTAGGATGGAGGTGATGTTTATCATATTGCTTGAGATATGATGCCTTTTAAAAGCTTAAAATTCTTATTGAATAAGGGCTGGTAAAAGGGAAGGAGAAATTTCGTGGGAATGACTTCAAAATAGAATCGCTCGATCTCTTATGTGTTTATGATTTTCAGTCTGTATACTTTCCACATGCCGCAATGAGTTTTGCCGCTGTTGAAAATTGAATGAATTTCTAGCCGATATCATGCGTTCGTCTTTATTCTTGCAATTTTACGAACTTCGAAAGAGTTCGTTTCACTGAAATAGAACTGCTAAATGGTTGGAGCATTTTTGTGTTATTTGCGTAGGGTCCTTTTCATCAGGATGGAGTCGTTCTAAGTAATTCCTCAGGCTCAATTAAGAGTAAGGAGGTTATAAGTAGAAGAAGGAAAGGGAAGAGTAGATGCGAACAACAGCGATGTGTAATTAGTTTATTTCCCGAGTTTCTCTGAAGGAACCCTCTGCTCTGGGAATTCGCATATTATCTGTTGAAGCTTTGCAAGGGTTCAAATAAGAGTCTCACTTTTGTGTTCTCACCAGTTTTCTACCATGAGCCTATTTTTATCATCAATGTTTTGTTGTCTCATTTTTTGGTGATTTTTTAGAATGTCATAACTCACGTTTCGCGTGAAACATCTCACATTTTTTATTCCTTTAAGCGCTTACGTACTTCAGGAGTTAGGAACGATGAGAATTGACAGTCGTGTTTGTATATTTAGTTGTTCAATCTGCAGTTTGTTCTCTTTTGCAAACAAACTTTTCAAAAATAAGCTCACGAAATGCACAAAATCGACGAGAAGGAAGTATTTGAAATGTATACTTGCAAGAGTATTCAAGAGTTGCATGCTTCTTTAGCTGTCTATGCGACGATTACAATATGACAGTTAAAAATATTATCTTCGGTGACTGGTGGTGAATGTCTTTTTGTTCGCTTCCATTTGTTTCGCAACACTACGAGTCACTTCCTTTTCTGTTTACTTTTGAACGTTCCATACTTGTGGCATATGGGTTCCTTATGTTATTTAGCGCTTTCTGGGCTGTTTGCTTTGTCTGTTTCATTTTGCAAATTCCCGAGTTTAAGAAATCTCTTTATCGTGTTTACGGGTCGTTCTGCTTTTATGGTCTCTGCACAACGTTTTCATGCTCAGAGATTCCATGTTTAGCCAGCTGAACGCACCAAACTCTGAGCTGGAGTTTAATCGCATGTGCTGGAAAATTCAGACTTGCGATCAGCTCGATCCGAGCCTTTCGAGTCCAAGGGGATTGCGATTTCAGTAGTAACCGATGTTTTATTTAGTCACATGAAATTTATGCAAGCTGGAAATCCAAGAGATGTTAGAACAAAGCGTTTATCAGAATCCAGTCAATCACGAAACTTGCATCAATTTGCTGCTTGCGATATGTTCGTCTTCACATTCCTAGGTGGGCATTTGAAATGAAATTCCTTTCGAGTTTATTTTTGTTCTTGTAGTAGATCGGCGGCTCGGTCGAAGCCTTCCCATGTTGTGTGCGATTTGCATGCCGCTTTCTCAACATTGTTCTTTGCAGTTAATTTCGACCTTAGAGTGCAGTATACTCGATGGTGCCGAAAGTGCATGTTCCTACCACGGGTTCTCACCAACACTAAACCAGTAGTAGTCGGATCGAATCTTTGTGAATGGCATTAATGTCCAAAGAGTGAGTTGAGAAGGTTCAACTACAAGTTTTCGATTTGGTTCAAAATTTGCAGAGAGGAAATATGAGTCAGGAAATATAAATTTATGGACGTGGGTACAGTTTTCATGCTGCATGCCGATTACAGAATGAGCAATGATGAATCAGCAGAGAACAGTGAGAGGTTATCTGGATATGTACTATTTGAATGGAGATTGTCCACGCATATCGTTCAGCCGGTGATCGTCATGACTGTAGAGTGGAGAAGTCGAAGTCGTTGAGGGTGGTTAAAAAAGAAACAGCGACATCCAATTCAAAATGTCACCTCTGCGTAGCTGACAGGGAAGGGATGGTTCTTGGACGTGTTTGGGTTGCAGTGTTTTCTGACTGTGTTCCTTTGTGAGTGCGTTTGGTGCTCTCTGAAACGAGTATGCAATCGCTGTAGATGATGTAACTTTTTGGGGGCTTAAGAGGTGGGGAGGGTTGTGTTGTTCGTCGAAAATGGGAACTTACTAGAGGATGTTTCGCACAAAATGCGTTTTTTCTTCAAATTTCGTTGTTCTTACAGTGAAAGCGTGCTTCTATAAGACTGTACTCATAGGCAAAAAGTCACCTAAACGTGAACATGTTGACGGTGCTGTTATCGTGGCAGCCTGTGCTATTGAAGTAATGACTGTGGTTGCCATCAAAGAAAAGGAAAGTGGTAGGAATTATCCAGTTTGTGCTGCAGTTTTATGCAGTCATCAAAACTATATGAGATGACCATGAGTTTTATTGAAACGAGAGAGAATGGTATTAGGGATTGCTTCGACGTACCCCGAACAAAAGACCCGACACTTAGCTTCATGATCGTTATAGTGTCCACGCATGAAACGTGGTTTTGTTGGTGGTACGCTCGAACGATACAGCAGAAGGGAAAAATTTACTGAAAAGAGGGTCGGCAATCGAATATAAGGTTACTGAATTGAATGGATCATTTCACTTCAAGTATCACTGTCATATCACTACTATTTTCCCGGTATCGAACGCTTTAAAAATTCAGGCCACGGTTGCGGTCGCGGTCGCGGTTGTCGTTGAAGAAGTTCATGCCACGATCTCGATCTCCTCTGTCACCACGTCTATATGTGCGGTTTCGATCGCCGCGGCCACCTCTATCAGAGTCTCTGAAGTTGCGATTGCGGTCTCGATCTCCAGATACCATCACCATTTCTGCAAGGGTCGTGTACTTATTTCAATCACCACTTCTCAACAGTGGGGAGAGGATGACGTCCGGATAGGATACCTGCGGCTATCAGAAATTGGTGGCAATTTTAATCCGGTCAATGTTATCTGCTCATAAAAGGCGAACCAATCTACTGAATGTTTCCATTATTATTATAGAGTTCGATGGACTAAACAAACTGGATAGATCATTTGTTGCTGCAGGCCTTTTGTAGACTCTTGCAAAAGCCTTTTATGTGCACTTATCGAGGTGCATAATGATATGTGTACAGGTTTATGTACTGTCCGGATGTTCGCCTTTCTGTTCTATTCAACTTTCGAATGACAAAATCAACGATGATCAACTTTGGCACGTAGGATCTAGACTTTAGACTGACTTCCATCGACAGAATCGTCTAGATTCGCTACAAACACAACTCATTAGCACTTCAAAATATGTCAGCAATCCTGAAAGTCAATTTTCTCCAACATTCGACCGATTATCTATGAAAGCAAATTTTTTGTATGAGATTTTGAACAATTGGATGATTTCATAAGAAAGCCGATCAGTGATTGCTTTTGTGTATGAAGGCAGCCGTGGTAGTCTAATTGGCCGTAAAGCAAAAAGCGCATATTGTTCCACCCTTCTCGACGCACTTTCTCGCTTGTCTAAACGGAAACTTCAGTCGTTTCACCCGTCAAAAGCGAAAAAAGGAGCATAAGTAGTTTCTTCGGTGATGACGTCTCTAGTCTACGAGGCAAATTAGTCGTAGCCTCTAGTCTTCTTAATCGTCGACAAGTCGGACAAAAAATGCAAAAATAGTTATTACGCACAGTAGCACTGTGCTTCACAGTTTATTTTCATTAAGGATTATATAGGAGAAGGATGTGCTAATATGATAGATGGGTATGAAGAATATGAAAAGAGAATATGAAGATGCATATTGACCTTAATATGAGAACAGTTAGGAGGAACCTTCAGTATGGAACCTCGAAAGAGGTACGTTTATACACAAGCGAACTGAACTTACCTTTAGCAGAGGAGGTTCCAGCCAGAGGAATGATGGCTGTGCGATGTGCACAGCTCTTTTATACCCTCAGCTATCGTAAAAATAGCAGAAAAAAGTTGAAATTACCTGATAGTGCAGAATTTTTTTGCATAATCTATGAGTGATACCACGCAAACGATAACGTTGTTTTCATGCTACCAAAAAGTTTTTTTGAAGGCACATATGAGCACCTTCATGAGTGTACTTTGCACAAACATAACGATGCACTTTTACAAACAAGAAGCAAAAAGCAGAAAATTACTTGATTATGCATATTCTCTGTATGATGCAATTTGCTTTCAAAAAAATTGATCGAGATATGGCACTACTTTCCCATTTTGAGCTACTCAACGACAAACCAATTTTACGGATGAGAAAAAAATCATTGCATCAATGGACTCATGGACAAATCGAGCCATGTTTTCTTTTGAAGAGCCCGTGTTATTTTCCAAATAGTTATGAATCTGAGTGGATGGCTAGGTGTTAGTCAGGCATGATAGAAATGGTACCTCGTTTACAGTTCAAATTTTAAATATGTTATTTTCTTCACAGTCTCAAAAAAGAAGGTGCAGAAATTTAAGCCCACATCGTATAACATAACTGATCCACAATGCACTTTTTTTTTTGCTTTTTTGCTTCAATTGGTCTGATTTTGCTAACGGAATTCGCGAGCCTTATTTTGCCGATATTATCCTGACTGAGTATAGCGGATGGAAAACTTGTGGTCATTTGTGGAGGCAGGAGCTCGTCGCATCGTTGTGCCTTGCAAGAGAATTCCTCGCTAAAGATTTTCGAATTAAGCATGAGTGTTCCAGCTCTGAAATTATTATGCACTTAACAGTAATATCCTCTTGTTGAATTTGTTCGAGATTCCACCCGGAGATTCGGGCCTTCTAACAACTTTCCCGGAGATTCGGGCCTTCTAACAACTTTCATGTCCTCACCGTAAGTTTCCTCGGCACTCCGGCATTCTAGAGAATTATGAGTCTTCTTTAGATGCCTGGAGTCCAGGACGCCTGAAAATCCCAGGCGGTTCTGGAAATTCCCGTGCGCCTCGAGCCTCAGGTTGTCGCGAATTTCTGGGTCTTTTTGAAATGCTTGAAGGTAGCAACATGTGATTATACTGGAGGAAACAAGTGGCAATTGTCGAGAGAATCAGGCTGTATGCGAGATGCTCAGGCGGCCCCTGTATAGTTCATTAGATATTAGCAAGCATTAGGTCTAAAGCTTTTTATAGTCATCAGCGCAGTTGTGTATAACGTTATGGCCGTTTTAAATGCACCACATTTGAAACGTGAACAGTTCGTTATTTTAGCTTTTGAATAGTCTGTTGATTTATAGAGCACTGGTGTTGATTCCAACGTTTGGCCATTAGCATGACGGTTATTTAATCACTACAGGCAGAATCAGCTTTATCCTTGGAAAACGCTACAGCTGACTGATCGTGTCTTAAAGGGTTGCGAATATGGAATGTGCATACGATGGAACGGCTATCAGTTTCGGAAAGAAATGCGAAAACGAGCATCATTATCTATGAAAAGGAAGCGAAATATGGATGAATCAGGTGGGATTGTCAACTAACATGGATACTGATTTCACATGTATAAACGAATCTCATTAGCGAAGATGAACGCTGAACTTTGTTATTACACCGTTCAGAGTTTCTTTCTGAAAGTTGTTGTTGTTGTGTAAATAATATGAGAAACAACTAGAAGGCTCATTAAATGATCCAATCCTTTGGGGATGAGCAGCCAAGTACAACAAATAGATCGCTAGTTGCTGGTCATTGACAGTTCTTTCCTGTGAATTTCCCTCAGTCTATAGTCAGGCGCTCATTATGACTGCGACGTCTTTCGTGTTGGTATCTGCGCGTGTACGCCTATCTATGTGTCTGCACGATCGTTCCAACTTGTAGGCAAAACTCAGCAATACGGCGCATAGAGTTGATACGACTTACCAAAGATCAATCTTAGTGTATGTGATCTAAATGTTTCCACGTATACAAAGAATGATGATCGTGGTGATGTGATAATGATCTATACGTGATCCTGGTGTAATCACTTAGCGTAGATTAGACTTGCTGCATGTTTCCATGTGGCTGCATGTCTGTTCGTCAAACCCGGCGTATATAGTGCAAAAGTTAGTGAATTAGGTGTAGGTAAGATGTGGTGGATATAATCTATACTGAAATGTCTACTTAAGACCCGCACCACAGTTCTGTCAACACGTAAAGGATTGCAAACGTCTGAATGTTCATGAAAGTTTGTGCATGTTCTACCAGTGGTTGGAATGCATTTTACCTCGCTTGAACCTGTATTTAATAACTTGCCTTACTGTGAAATGAGTAAGCAAGTGTGAGAAAGGAGATGGAGTGATATGCGATCTTGCAATCACTTCACTTGAGCAGCTGCTTCCAATAATTATCAGTGGTTTATCGCCATCACAACTCTTCAACAAAAATATTAGCTCTTCTTTGCACCGATCTGTGTGAATAACTTTCAAAATTTTTACTGCTTTCATGTACTTAACAGGTGTTGTCGAGTTTTATGGACAAACATCAAACATAGCAAAGGCAATCGTCTTCTCACTTCTATTTTACTCGTAAAATCAAGTTGACAATCACTAAGCTTAGGCGGCCCACTAAAAATATCATTAATATGCATGTTTTATCACTGATCGACAACTTAGGATCGTTGAAAGCAGTAACATCACAAAATGCGCATATCGTGCTAGCGCACTTGCCACGCATTCCCACGTCCTTTTTGCCCTTTACCTGTGCTGAGTCTTCCACAAGTCAAGCAATAAAGCTTCTGTGTTTTTGCTTTATTCTGTATCATTGAATTCATTTTCCTGCTGGGATGGCTGTAGCCCTCAAATTTTAGTAGATCAATATATATTTCAGTAGATCACACATATGTACATATATGTAGAACAAATTTTCTATATGTTTGAATGTAAAGTGTGATCTGCTTTAAGCCGCATATTTCTCATTGGAGCTCCTTATAAAACAGGATTTGCGGGCAAAATCATGATTTTTTTATGAGACTTTTAACTGTATAGTAGTGAAATGCGTATATCAAAAGTCCACATAGTGTAGCGAAGCAAAATAAAGCATATTAGATTGTGCTTTCGAGTGGCAAACGCTATTCGAGAGGCGATCGCTTTGTTGGTTTAATGCATGAATCCCTTTCGCCACGCCAGTGTTACTCGTGTTCAGTGCTATCATTTGTGCTACAGTCACAACTGCTGAGTTGTGGTGTTTTGTTTTGTGCTTCTACTTTATTGCCAGGTTGTATTTAAGGGCATATTGTTGTATCTGTTTATTAAAATTTAGAAATGGAATCATCGAATTCGAAATGTTGATTTGTTCTTGAAAATACGATTGAATTACTTTCAAAATGTTCATGCTTAGGTATGGTTATCTCATAAAATTTTTCTTTTTTACAAAAAAAAAGGTTTAGACATATTACCCCTCTAGAAGATATATTTTCAGCTTTCATTGCATTTCTTATCCTATTTGCGCTTTCTTTCGAGATTTGCTATTGTAAAATTTGGATTAAGTTTGTACCGAAGAAGATAAAAAATTTGTATCCCACAAGTTGGGCTACAATATTCACCTGCACTCTAGGCCTGTCTTAAGTCTACTCCTAAAAACATTTCTTTTCCCATTTATTCCGTTGCTTTCAAAGACCTGAGGAATTCAGGCATGCGAAGACATGCAAAGACATTCATAGAAAATTGTTTTTACCCCATTTTTTATGCAAATCCATTGGGAAAGATTTTGGATCGTATAACGTGCCGAACTTATAAACAACACGATATAGTTTGCTGATAACGATTGTATTCCTATTGAAATCGAAAAGTAAGACATGTTTTCAATCAGCCTTTGAGTATTGCTTATCTATATTTGTAGCGTTATCTGCAGAAAAAATTTTGTTGATCAATTTGAATTGCTGAAGATACTTTCAATGAATTCTGATACTATGACAGAGAAAAGAGGGTGAGAGGGTTGTGATTTATTTCGTCACCTGTCGATCATTCAATTTTCTTGTTATATAATCCTCTCGAATATGCCTATAAACGTTGAAATTGACTTCGTTCGTTTCCTACAACGACAGATGTTGATTTACGATGACTCAATATGAGAAAAACGAACACCCTCGATGACTAACGCAATTGTTATTAGTAGTTTCATCAACGAACACCGATCAAGTTGATATTGCTCACATTTAATTCAGCTCTAGGAGCCCGGTAACAATAAGTATGTCCCCCCTGCATGTTCTGAATCAAGTCAAAGTCGGATATCTGACTGGATTTTTTAATCAAATTTGTGCATGTAATAGCACATCAGGCCACCTTAACCGCTGGAAATGCCAAAAAGGGCATGACACGAGCATTATTCATTCGATGGCGTTTACTTGCTTACAAATTGTTTATGGTCACCCGCTCGATTCTTGCTTTGATGATGCGGATATACGGATAGAGATGGCGAGTGAAAGGAGGTTGAGGGAATATGAGGCGAAGATATTGAGCCCACCTAAAAATCTCGTAGGCGTAATCTTTAAAACGAGATTTTGGATTCTGTACAATCTTCTTTTCATCAACCGTAAGTGAGCATTTTTTATTTGCTGTCTTCTACAGTTCGTATAGATTTCCGTGCAAATTGCAAAGGCTATCTTCCAGTTGTAACAGCGTCCTCCTCACATTCTGGGTCTGTTTTCCAGCTTTTCTTATCTTTAGACAGCAGCGGTAAATATGCGAACAAACAAGCCAACATGGTTCTTTTGTTCGATTGATAAGAAATGTTGTGCTGCTGAAACCGCTTCTTACTACCTTCTCGAGCAGTTTATTTGTGACTCATTCAAACGACTAACTGTTTTGCATCCTTCCGAATCACTCCATACCCTCTTTCTATCTAAGTTCCAATCTTTCCTTTCTCTCTTTCTCCATCTCCCTGTCCTCGTCTTCTTGCTACATTTTTTTTTTTCGACAATACGCTTAGATCATTGTCATCAGCAGTTTCATAGCGTTGGAAAGTGCGCATGATCTGAAAATTCATTGTAGCCAATTTCTCAGAATCACTGCATTTCGAGGCATAACCACTCTTCATACTTCATTCAAAATGGGAGGGAGCTATGACATAGGATTCATTCATCAAAGACCCATCGTCTTTGAATGTGTTGTGCATTTTTGTTGCGGAGTTTGGCGGTACGATACCGTAAGAGGCATATTAGAGTTTAAGGCTTTATGCCACGGACTGTGTCTGATGCATCACACGAGAAAACTGGCTAAATTTATGGTATCTTGAAGAGGATCCACATTTTGTACTTGTTCACTGATTGGGTGATTACTTTTATACCTCATACTCTGTTCTGTTGGAGTCCTCATCGAAACCTATATCCGTCAGCCTGTGCTCATGAGTGGTGTTCATTTAATCGCAATGTTTTATTAAAGGTGGGTGGTAGTATACGAGCGCTCTTCCAACTCGGTGATTCGCAGCTCTTCGTCAGTGTGCTTGTGATTCTCAAAACATCGTCTTCATATTCAGAACGTTCTTTCGTATTGCCTATTTCGCACAGAAATGGTTAATTTTTGTTCATTAATTTCGGTGCAAATCTTCGTCGTTTTTTCTTCCCTGAGCGCTCACGCAATATCTTTTTTGTTAATTTGAGCGGTTTCCTAATCAGAGATATTACGCTGCCTCGAGAAATATTATTGCGCTGATATTCTGCTAAATTTTTTTAATTCCTCAGAATGCAACTAAATTTTATGGAGAGTTTCGTGAAAAAACAAATATGCGCGTTACTGTGTCATAACTTCATTCCAGTCTAGTTCATTTCTTCATGCTCACATCAGTCACCTATTGTCGAAAGGAAATAAAATTTTCGTTTTTCTTCCAGGATTTCGCTGAACTTGACAAACTGATCGACACCGAGCCAGAGAAGGCCTATGAAAAAATCAAGGAGGTTAGCTACTTCAGTGTTCTTAATTTCGGCTGGATTGTGTGTCAACCCAAACTGCTTGTCATTGTGCGATAATATAGGGTTATTTGGTCAATGATTGCAGATGTTCGACAAAGACGAGTCAGCGAAGACGGATGTGCAGCTACTATGGAGAATTGNTCTCCGAGCGCTGGACGGCCAGTCGAGATTGTATGATACTCATTTTAGGAATATCTGGATAAGGCACTTGCTGTCGATCCCAAAGAATTCACCCTTCTTCACTTACGAGGACGTTTCACATTCGAAGTGGCTACACTCTCGTGGATTGAGAAGAAAGTGTGTAATGCACTCTTCTCTGTGCTGCCTGAGGCAACTATCGATATGGCGCTCGAAGATTTTCTGGAGGTTCCATTCTCTTTCCTCAGTTTACTGGAATGCTGTCTTTGTCTTGTTCGTAGACGTCATGGAAAAAGCTCTTTTCACATTGTTACCAGGAAATGAGTAACAGCAAATCTGGCAGAAGCGCTTAATGAGTTGGGAATTGCAGTTTTGCTCCAGTCGGCCACCTTATCCTTTTTATAATGGACACCAGGTTAGTGATGCGTGAGTGATCATCCTGACTGACTGTTCTAAAAGCAGCAGGCTATCGCGTCTCATTCCGAAAGTAAGGGGAAGTTCCGCCTCTAATATATTGTTTTGCTAGAGCTCCGACGAATATGTGGAATAATGATCAAGACCGTATTGGTTTGTGATATAGTGAGGTATTTGGAAGGATCACTAAATATTCGTTATAACTCCAATGAACGCTTAATACAATTAACAGGCGGATCGTAACGTGCCTTTCGTATGGGCCGAGAATCTTCTGTATTTGGCACGTTGTTATTCAATGAAGAAGGAGAAGGCAAATGCACAAAAGTACATGGACGTGGTGGAACGCATTGAAAACAAGGACGAAATGGTGATCGAATCAATGACCGAGATCAAGGCGCTCATTGCCAAGTGCAAGTAGGAGGTGATGTTTATCGTATTGCTTAGGACATGATGCTCTTTCAGTGCTTCAAATTCCCATTGAACAAAAGCTGATGAAGGGGAAAATAAAGAGAGGAATGAGGGAGGTTGAAGTAGTATGAAAAATTATAGTTCCATTCGAACCATTCTGGGCCCTGTTACGTTTATCAGGAAGCTGCATAAGTTGCATTCCAGTGATAGTGGATTAGTTCCAGCATATCTTCGTAGGCGTAACTGGTTGACCTTTTGCGGTATCGGAGATTTTAGTCACATGAGTTTTCCATTTATTGCTCAAACAATGCATTTTTTCGAACACTCAAATTTTCTTCCAATTGACGCATAGGTTTTGGACAGGTGGGGAAAGCATCTGCTTTCTTTCGAGAAGAAGGATGAGTAATCGAATTTTTATGAAAAACGGTTTTACATGGAATCGCTCGTACCCTTACGCGCTTCTCGTTTTATATGTGGAATAATGATCAAGACCGTATTGGTTTGTGATATAGTGAGGTATTTGGAAGGATCACTAAATATTCGTTATAACTCCAATGAACGCTTAATACAATTAACAGGCGGATCGTAACGTGCCTTTCGTATGGGCCGAGAATCTTCTGTATTTGGCACGTTGTTATTCAATGAAGAAGGAGAAGGCAAATGCACAAAAGTACATGGACGTGGTGGAACGCATTGAAAACAAGGACGAAATGGTGATCGAATCAATGACCGAGATCAAGGCGCTCATTGCCAAGTGCAAGTAGGAGGTGATGTTTATCGTATTGCTTAGGACATGATGCTCTTTCAGTGCTTCAAATTCCCATTGAACAAAAGCTGATGAAGGGGAAAATAAAGAGAGGAATGAGGGAGGTTGAAGTAGTATGAAAAATTATAGTTCCATTCGAACCATTCTGGGCCCTGTTACGTTTATCAGGAAGCTGCATAAGTTGCATTCCAGTGATAGTGGATTAGTTCCAGCATATCTTCGTAGGCGTAACTGGTTGACCTTTTGCGGTATCGGAGATTTTAGTCACATGAGTTTTCCATTTATTGCTCAAACAATGCATTTTTTCGAACACTCAAATTTTCTTCCAACTGACGCATAGGTTTTGGACAGGTGGGGAAAGCATCTGCATTCTTTGGAGAAGAAGGATGAGTAATCGAAGTTTTATGAAAAACAGTTTTGCATGGAATCGCTCGTACCCTTACGCGCTTCTCGTTTTCCGTGTGCAAGCTGCCTACATCCCTCAGTTAGTATTATTGCTGATGGAACTTGGTTGAATTTTTTCTGATATGCCACATTAAGTCTCATTAGTACAACTTTGCGAAACTTGCAAAAATTGAATCCGAAGATCGATTCTGAACTGTTTTTCATTCGGATATGCTCGTGCTAAGTATTATCTCATGCTAAATTGAGGGTGAGGAGAATGTTAAAGAGAAGGAGATACTAAGAGGAGAATAGAGACACAAAGGTAGTATTGGGAAATTAGCTTGTTCTTTGCGTTCCTCTACAGCATCATCTCCTTTCACAGTTTCCTTAACATTGGTTTATGGTTTACATAAGGTTTTTAGAGGATCTTGATTCATTTTTTGTGTGGAATATATCATATGTTTCAAATTGATGCAGTTTTTTCAGTCTTTTAAGCACATTTGCAAGTTTCAATGTTGTGAATTCGTACATGTTCGCTTTTAATTTGGCGGTCAAGTTTGGAAATATAGGTGTTGTGTTGCCTATCCAATATCTTTTGGTGACAAAGTTTTCTTAGAGATTCATATCTCTTAGAATGTTGGCCATTTGAGGTCTCTTGATGAAGACAAGAACAAGCTGATGAGAGGGAGGGGGAGGGAGAGGGAGAGGAGAAGGATTGTTGGCGCGACTGAGAGTTTCTACGAAATGTATATGCTTCGAGAATACGATATACTAGCGATTGCTGCATGACAATCATGATCGTTTTCCTCATTGATTGCTGGTAGATGTATCGTTCGCATCCATGCTGGCCGCAGCACTAGAATTCATTTCGTTTTATATTCAGCGCTGAACTTTCCATACTTGTTGTGTATGGAATTTTATTTTATTTTTTTTTGTAACGTTTCCATTGCAGCTTGTTTTGCTTACTTCATTTTACAAATTCCCGTTTTTGAAAAATGGCTTTCTCGCATTTACGGGTCGTTCTGCTTTTATCGTCCTATTCAACGTTTTCATGCTCAGAAATTCCATGTTGACACTATTTTGCCATCGTTAATTGTGTTGTCTACATTTCTATACCATAATGAGTTTTAAGTAAAAGTTTTTACTTTTCTGGTTCGGATATTTCGCACAGAGATGAAAATGTAAATATAAATATAAGCACAAATATAAATATAAATATAAATGTAACTAAATATGAATAAAAACGAAAATAAAAATAAAAATAAAATAAAAATATGAATACAAATATAAAGAAATGTAAATATCAATAAATATAAATTGGCTGTCGGAATTTTTCACTTCAGAGGTCGTGGCGTCCGGTGGCATTCGATAGCCGCTGATGCACAAAGTGCGCTCGAGGCTACCAGTGGTAACTCCAGTCGCGGTCGTGAAGCTCCGTTGCAAAACTGTGGTTCCAGTCCTTAAACTTCTAAGACCGCTGAGCCACATTCCTTGTCGTGCCCAACGGGTAGAATGCTCGGCTTTGCCGTGGGATGAATAATTTATATCTGAGGCATGCTGCTGTAATCGAGTTTTTGAGGATGGCCTTGAAACTAGCACCAATTCCAGGTATTGTCCATCATTGAAATAACGGACCAATCACCGATATCGCAGAAAAAAGTAGAGAAATATTCTATGAAGTTATAAAAAACATCTGCAAGCTTCATTTCTGCATGGAAGAGATATGTGCATGCAAAGTGTTCGCTGAATGTCCATATCTATCGGGGCATTTCCTTTAAGTTGATGCGGGCACGATGTTTGTCATTCACCAAGTAAAACCTCTAGATGGACGTACTGCGCGATATTACGCCGATTTTGTTTGGTTTTTTAAGCTGTTCTGGCTGATCGGTCATGCTGGATTTGTGTGCTATCAGCAAGGTTATATGACATTAATCACAACTTCCAAGTGTCTTGTATAATAGTGCCACCTGTGCGCATTCGCACAAAGATTTCCTAACGATGTTTTATCATGCGTAATTGTCTTCAATCTTTTTCGGAACTCAGTTTTCAAGCATTCACGAATTCACCGATGCAATGATTTTGGTTGTACTTCCTCGTGAGTCTGTTTGTGTAATAGCGGTGCAGGTGATGTGGCTTTTGTAGGGTTAAGGTTGAGGAAAGAGTGGTGAGGGGTTCTGCGAATACAATATGATTTCTGTGGAACTGCTGCTGGGTAATTGGCACAAGATGCATTTTTTGAAACCTAATCTTCCTTACGTTGATAGTTCGCTTCCATATCAGTGCGTTTGTGGGCAAAAACTCATCTGCGCATGGAAATTGGTGCTTATGTTGTCGTGATAATATGATGACATGGTTGTCACCATATGAACCAAAATTATCATTACAGCATTCGATGGGCGGAACATCTGCAGTCATGTGGAGCCTAATAGGCACCTGGGTTCCACTGAAATGGAGGAGAAAGGAAAATGGACTGTTTGCGCGCATGCTAAACTAACCACAAAAAACAGAGTTGATGGAGCGCTGGAACAGTAGAAAAAAAGAAAATTTACTAAAAAAAAGGTTGACATTGAATCAAAAGTTGACAAATTGCCTCAAGTTGTCCGATTCGACTATCGCTGCCATACTACTGCTAATGTTTGTTCAGTGTCGAGAGCTTCAG
Source organism: Baylisascaris schroederi (assembly GCA_006503575.1). NCBI lineage: Eukaryota > Metazoa > Nematoda > Chromadorea > Rhabditida > Ascarididae > Baylisascaris > Baylisascaris schroederi. Next base: position 55,190 of record QEWY01001871.1, on the reverse strand, counting down.
AAGTTGTTGCCCCGATTGCGATCGCAACTATCGTTGAAGAAGGTCATGCCACGATTTCGATCTCCTGTTTCGTCGCATCTATATGAGCGATTGCGATCGCCGCGGTCATCACGGTCTCTGTAGTTGCGATTGCGGTCGCCACGGTCATCGCTGTCTCTGTAGTTGCGATTGCGGTCTCGATCTCCACGATCGTTTAGCATTTCTGCAAGATGCGCATGCTTATTTCACTAACCACTTCTTGCTGTTGAGCTGGCGCTGTTAGAAATTAAACCCGCGAGTGAAAGGTTGATGCAATGTGCTAAAAGCTTGTGCCGTTTGCAGCAAACAAACGGCAACCTGAGTGCAAAGTTCGATGATCGTGAAAAGTCACATGCATGATTTGTGGCCGCAAAGCCGTTTCGTGAGGCTATTTGGCTCGTTCTGTAGCCTTTTCTAAATGTGTTTACTGCTAACACATATGGTCTCATATAGGTATGTATGCAGGCATGTATGTCTGCTTATATACCCGTCTTTCTATGTATTCGAAAATTGAATCGGACCACGAAGCGGCCACAATCAACTACGGTTTTCGTTATAAGACTACAGTATGATATAAAACCCGAACTGCTGTATAGTAGTGATAGTTGTTAGGGATCATTAGCACTTCAGGATGTGCCAAAAAGTTTGAAAGTCAGTTTTATTCGGAAATTGACCGAATTTTTTGAGTGGCTATTTGAACAACCGGTCTTTCACACTGAAAAGGCCACTAAAAATTGATCTTTGTGTGTTTCGACAGCCGTCTAGTCTAAATGGTTGAAATATAAAAAGCGCGTATTGTTACAACCTTCTTGACGCATTTACCCACTTGCCTAAAAGAAAACCTCATAAGAAAGCGAACAATGGAAGTAGAAGACCGAATCAAATAAGATGCCCGATCGTACATAGGGCATTAACTTTTTCATCCGAATTGAGAGGATTTGCGAAAATAATTTTTGAGTTTAGTGACACCAAGTTGCATAGTTTAATATTCTTTGACTTTATAAAGTGAAAGATATAGCGATTTGAAAGATGGGTATTGGTTGATTCCGAATAAGAGAACGCTTAAGAGAAGCAATCGTCGTAGAATTTCAAGAATGAACTGAACTTACTGTAAGCGATGAGTGTTTCAATGAGATGAATGGTGCCTATGCAATGATTGGAGCCTTTTTATATGCTCATTTCTTGCAAACTTGTTAAACAAAAGTGCAAAAAGCCGCTGAAATTATCTAAGAATTTGGAATTTTGCAGAATCTGCAAGTAATATTCCTCAAAAAATAGCGTTGTTTTTATTCTCTGAGGAAACTTTTTTCGAAAACATGCAGGACGATTTTCAAACATATATTTTATGCAAGCATAACGATTCACTTTATAAACCAAAAAGGACAAAGCATAAAAATACTCGATTATGCTTACGATGCAATTTGCTTTTGAAGGAAAAAATGGATACTTCTGATTAAGATATCGTTTTATGACTATTCGTTTTGTACTAAAAACAACGGCAAACCGATTTTTTTTTCCTTGGACGGGAAATCATTACGTGTTACGATTAAAGAACTTCTGCAAATCGAGCAATATTTTCTTCTGAAGAAGCTTTTTTTTTTCATTCGTTACCGATCTCATCGTTTTAATTGTGCATGGGAGAAATGGCGTCACCTTTTCACCTCGAACTTCAAATGAATCCGTTGATCCATAGTTGCAAAATAAGGAAGTGCAGAAATTTGGGCCAGGATGTATGAAGAAAGTCACCAGCGAATCACGTTTTTTTCGCAGTTCTGCTTCCATTTTTCTGCCTTTTTGTCGAAATAAGCGAACCTTATTTCGTCTATATTATTCTAATTGAACAGAGGATGAAAAATTTGTAATCATTAGCGGGCGTAAGATGCAATCACATTGTTGTACTTGTTGGAGAGAATTTCTCGTTGAAAAATTCACTACTCAGCAGAGCCATTTTCAAGCTGACATTGAAATTCGATCGCTCCGAATGACTCGCTACTCACTGCGGCGCCCTCTCAGCTGTCACACCATTCATTCATGGAATTTGAGAGAGCTCACAGCCTCCTATATGCGGCAGACGGTCTTATACTAATGGCGGCGAAATGTTTCGTATGTCATAGTTACTCTGGGCCACGCAACAGAATGAATCAGTGGCTCTGTCACGGGCCGATGAATTAGTGGCACCTTGGCTTTTCTCATGCTTTCCTCGTGCATTTTACTGCTTCAGGTGCTCACAATATTTTCATGTGCAAGTTTTTTTCGACAGCCTCCTGCTCCATTTCCGAGGTCCAGAACTGAGACTACTTATTTTTCACATCCCTCTAGAATGAAATAGAAGAAACGAGTCGATATGATGGTGGTTTTCCCGATCACATTTCCGCCAGATATGAAATTTAGAGAGGGGAATGCGCAATGGTGTAGTGGCAAGCGATGTATGTATGATTCTGCTCAGACTTGAAGATCAAAACGATGTGCGAATGGATGAAATTGAACACAACACACTTACTGGAGACTTCTTATATAAGGCTGTTTTAACCGCGGTAGTGATAGTTTCCATGGATAAAGGTGAGACGTCGGCTTGTCGTGTTTTAAAAAGTGGATGAAGTCAAGGGTATGTGTTACGTTTATCGAACCTGCCATAGGATGGCACTGTATAGGACCGCAGATGATGTCGACAATACCATCGAATGCAGAGACAACAGATACAAATGAAACCGGAACGAAAGAAGATGAAAAATTCGTCCGCAAACTGCGAGAGGAAGTAGCGATGGAATTTTTTCGCACAAACAAGCATACGCATGTTGTTTTCGCTTACTCATGAGTGAAACGGCCATGGCATCTGTCTGGGAGTTCAAGCTGCTGCTTACAAACATGTTAAATATTTATGGCCCACATGTCCGTATGAAACATCAAATTTTCGTTTAATCGGAAGCAAAGCACAAAAGTTAGTCTGGTGCACCAAAGAAATGAAACCGAGAAATGTGTGCTTACATGTGGCCACGGATTCCCTTTTTTTTAAGATGAGAGCCACATATCCCATCCTGACGTGGTTGGACCACAGATCCCATCCTCCGACCGCGGCCTCGCCACGGGTCCCTCTCTTGGGTGACCCATGGCCACGAGGCCATGTGGCCAGGCCGTGGTTTCCGCTGTCCCTTCTTATGGACCTATTGCTTAATTTTTGAATTTAAAGTGCTAGTGGGAAAATGAAGGCTGTTCAGAAAGGTTGCGCTCACCTTAAAGTAAGGTTGCGGAAAGGTTTGCATGTGGAACATCTAAGATGGAACTGACTCGCTTCTTTAGGGTTTACAATGAGCACACCTAATGGGCATTTCAATCTAAGGATGTACAGATGACTGCAGGTATGAAATTGAAACTGCAGTTCCGACATTTTGCTGACCGCTTCGTGTAACGGTGAGTGAACATGACAAATTTGCGCAGAAGAACTCTCTTTGTTCTTGGTTTATGTGCCGTGACCGAAAACTGTTTAGCTTAACTCCAACATAAGCCAATCTGCTTTCTTTATATTCAAGAGGAAATGGTGGTGAACTCGAAAAATTGCAGCATCACATTCGTGAGTTTTTTGCCAAATAAGATGCGCGATGCAAGAAGTTTCATGTCACAAAGCATTATAGAATTCTAACTGTGGTCATACAAGTATTACCCTTCGGCAATTAAGTAGACTCGCATTTCCTTAGAAAGGTGACTCATGAAAGAGTGATAAAATGGAACTCATGTTTGTTGAAGTTTGCAGCATGGCGACTTCTCATATCAAACATAAAATTTTTAGCATCAGAAAAAACATTGGTTGCTCATATAAGGAGTCAAGAGTGCTGCAGCTCGTTCTTGTTTAATGACGCTTCGTCGTTTTGAGTATGTGAACGTGCGTGAAAAGGAAAAGAAAAAATCCCTTCTCACTCTTTTTCTCGCCTTCAACATTCCCTCAGAATTTTCCATTGCATAGTTGTATTGTCGAGAGGGTCGAAGTGACCAATGTATTTTTAGTGTGTAGCAGAAAACAGTTGAAAAGATTTATTTCGCCTTAATGCCTGTCGGCCTTGCTTGGTGTTTCACAGTCTGGGCGCTAACAACTTTTGGAGAGCTGGATGCGAACACAAGGTGTAATCGTCCTTCAGACTACATCGGGTAAGTGACATCCGCATAGCGTCTCTATGGTTTCGTCGAACCGAGTGTGCGACATCATCGTACCGAAGTTGAGGCCGAAATGACTGAAAACAGAGCGAATATAAAGTTGGGCGATAGAAAAAGAGATCGACTGAGACACTGAGGTGGCAACGGCAAGGTTGCTCCCATTTGGTTTCAGCTTTCCACGAACAACTATTAACATGCCCATGACAACTGGTTGCTTTGATGGTCTGAAAGAGAATGGAGCACTGACAAAAGTGTTGTTAAGTTTATGAGAAAAATCACGGATCACGGAAAAATTTTTCAAAGGAGTGCAAAGATTTTCAACGAAAATGAATTTTCTGCATTGTTCGAATCAACAAACGTTGTATTAGCACGAAAAACTTTTCGAAAAGAGGGTATTCTAAAATTTTTTCCTGTATCAAACTCAGCGGTTCGTCCTCTCAGTCCTCATTACTACTACTGCACATACCGAGAAGGTTCAAAGGTCACACTCGAAAGAGTGTGATTAGGTTGCTCTGTGCATCGTCCTGCCCCTGCTTCTTTGGGCTATATACGTCCTTATATATATATANTATATATATATCGCGCAATCAATACTTTACCAGCTCTTCGCTTTGCGGAATACTCAACGGGTTCTGGAGTCTGTACCAGTAGAGCATTACGCTCTGTCAGGGTCTCACTCAAGATGCTGAAAAAGCTCGCAGTAGGTCACGGAGTGACGACTGCGTGTCTGATTTTCAGTGAGCATCCCTGCTAACTGTGAAAAGGGAAACTGCGGCTATGAGGGCACGTGGGCAACCCGAACGATATTTCCGCAAGCCCTAATTGTTAAAGGGTCGAGTGAGCGAATGGAACTCGACAAATCCGCGCTGACCCTTGGCGAACGGCAGGATCGTCAGGAGAATCATGAGAATATATATATATATATTCGTATTTTTTACCTTGTGTATTTGTGAGCGAATGATTCATACTAGAGGAGGTCTTTTTCGCGTTTTCCCCCGTCTTTTTCCGTTTAATTTCCTCAATATACAGTAAGAACGGTAAAGACCACTGAACGGACAAGTATCCTTTTCTTCCTCTTACCACATCGAGAACAAGAATAGGAAGAGGAAAGGTGAACCAGGATAGGATTGTAACCAATAACGTTAATGAGTACAGACATCCTACCTACCACACGGTCAATATGGAAAATGCTTACCCTTTATGGAGGCAGCAGTAGATGACGGTCGCAGTGCAGTAATGAAAGCAAATGCAGACAGGGAATGAAGATAAGATAAGCGGACGATGTCGTCGACAGGCGTTTGAATTCTGCTGAAATACAGAGAGCACAATGGCAGTCAACCGTTGCACATAATTGTCTTAGATAATGACTACTACATTTTGTGACAACCCAACCAGCTTCATTACTTGTTGTGCTACATGTAACGTAGCACTGAAAGCTAAATTCAGCTATAAAAGTCGGAAAATTCGATGATGAAATTGTCCCTTTAATGAATCATGAAAAACGTGTAGTTGCCAATACAAAACGAACAGAATAAATAGCGCGCAGCGGTGAGAATATTCGCTGGTGAACTTTTGGTTTCTTTAGTACAGTTTTCAAAGTCATAAATAAACTTTGGACATTTTCTTTCAAGTTCTCGGAGTCCTGAGTAGGTCAGTCATCGGAACTGGTCAGCGAATAAATCCTGCGTAGAATTTTTTCTCCGTTTATTCTCTAGACTGACATTAGCCGGTTGGTATGGCGATTACTAACAATGGTCGGCTGGCATGGCATGGCACTTGGGCGAAAGACCAAATTTGAGTTATGAAGTATGCAGAGTCAAGACCATCCAGAAAATTATCTCTGAAAGTTTCAAGTCTAACTAATAGGTTGGATGAAGCGTGCAGGGTGACGTTACCTATGCTCATTCAAACTATACCGCGCAGCACAGTGCCATATTACCGCACGGCGTAGTCATAGCAAGTTCTCTTGACAAGCAATTAGAGGCACAGTGTAAGCATGCTTTAGGTCGGATAAGCGCAATGTGGTATAGATGTCTCGAAAAGGAGTTCACGTATAACAAGAGATACTATACCTACTTAACGGACTGAAAGTATCTCTCCAAAAATATCCAACTTTTTGGGTCGCTGGGAATGAAGCCTGAAATTTTTGAAATGTAAACGCGATTTCCGCTCCGTCGTTCTCGGGAAGCAGTTGAAAAATCCTACAAAAAGGAACGATGTGGCGGCGCGTTGAACGACTTGACTAATACGTTCAATGAATGCAGTAACTCCATTGCGATGGGACGCTGAATGAGAGGTAGAACCATCAATCGCAGCTAACATGTTATGCAAGGGCATCTCGGATATTGTTATTGTCCGCCACTAAAGCTTGATTTGACACTGGCGGGTAACGCTTTTCCTGCACTTGAAAGAGCGCATTACCTTCATCGATTTGAATTTCGGGTGTGACGTCTTTGAACCGTCACATATGTTCACATTTACTATGTTTATTAGCAGTTTTTGCAGACGGCTACACTGCCAAAGTCGCAAGAGAGCATATTTTGAACTCTGGCCGCGCACGTGCATATATGCGTGTGCTGTGCGTATGCATGGCCGCTTTCGCGCTTGTGCCGTATGGTGTGGATGTTGGCGTGCGAATTCGTGTTTGCGTGCTTGTGCATGTGCATATGTGTACATAAGTGCGCGTGTGCTTGCATCCGCCACCGTATTTGTGCGTGTACGCGGTGTTATGCATCCAGAAAGATGAAAGTGAGCGTGAACGTTTGCACGCGGGTCACGCACTACTCGCAGAGGTACTCGTGCATGCACCAGTGCCGGCACACATATGTGCAGTTTTTAACACACGTAATCTTATGCGCTTGGGTGCCTGCGTGCGTGCGCGTGCATTCAAACGTGCATCCTAGCAGTTGCAAGCACGAGTATGCACAAGCGTGCGCGCGCGAGCGACTATTCGTATTCAAGTAATTGCGCCTGTGCACGCGCTTGCACGAGCATGTGCATTCTCGGATTCATGTTTGCGTTGTTATGAGTATAAGCGAATTGCTGCGCTTGGTTGGGTGTGCGCGCCGATTTGCTTATAGTCATAGACATTGAGGCGGAAATGCGTGCCCGCATGCGAGCCAACACTTATGCGTTTGAGTGGGCATTTGAACTTACGCAGGTGTGAATGGTCCTACTCATGTCCTTGCAACTGTGCGAGGAAACGCAATTGTTTTCACTGAAAATTCATCCAAACACAAATTGCAATGCAGGCCTTCGGTTGCAGGTAAATCTAACGCTCAGCAGATTGTTTACAGCACAGAATTGGTTTTGTATAATCAGAATTCCACGATGCCGCCTGGGTGCTATTATACACTCAAAATATCAAAATGATCCTTTTCTGAGCTGTTAACGGAGATGTATATTGTCAAACAGCTTCGCTGCACCATCGCATCTATCCTTTTGTCTGCAATGAACAACAAGGACAATAGGCTCGCCAATTTATGGGCGCTAGTTGACTAACCACAAATACGTCCTAAGATTTTTCAAAGTGATATGTACGCTTCCACGGGAAGAAATAAGAATAAACCCTTTTCAGTCGATATAAGCACAAGCTCCTTGAAAATATCTGTCCAAAGTGGTAGAATGCAGAAAACGAATACTTTCATTAAACAATTATTTACTTATTAACTAATATGAAACGGCCACAGAAATATAAGCTTAAATACCTCCTTTCAGGAAAAGCACTCTATCGTCTGTGATACGATGCGGAATCGATATCAACTGCAATATCCTGAATTGTGATAGCAACAAGCAAACAACGACTGATAAAACCAACATCACAGATGAGAAGATACTGAATTAATCGCTAAAGGTGATCTATCTATTTCAACACAGAACTAAAAAATGGCATTATAGGAAACGTATCGGAGCGTTTGCATCGTCGGCAACTTCGTCGTATAAGTTGCTTCATTGCCACTCGAGTTACGTTTCTCGTGTCAACTACAAAACAAAAGCGTCAGATAGGGAGCATCGAGGAAGACCTAACTCTTCAATGTTAACCCTTGACTAATTAAAACGCAACCACACTGTGTGAAGTTTCATTTAGATCTTGAATGGGCGAAATTTTTTAAAACGCTATTCAAGCGGTAAAAAAGTCGTTCAATTAAATCTGATGACATATCCACAAGCACTACCGATATTCACCCATATGGTCACTTGATTCCCACATTTCATCCAGTTCGTTCTTTTTGCTGCAGGATTTGCTTCTTTTCCACTTATCGTAATATTAATCTTGACCGTAAACTGGGCTAAATTTCACTTCGGCAGCAAAATTCTGAAGTATAAAATTATACCCACTACTGCTGAGAGATCGATGAAATTCGAGTGAGTGCATGAAGCTTGAGCAAAACTGCCCTCTATTTCCCACAAGTAGCACCGTCAAAAGTTTAGCTTTCGGATTGAGGCAGCAAATCAACTGATACGGCATATTTTTGCAAAATGAGGAATCATTTTAGGATAACAGAGTGAAAAAAAGGTTCAAAACTCTTTTTTTTAAAATCTGCAGCCTGTTACGAGGTACGAACCTTAAAAGTAGAGGTCGGAAAAGAATATGGCTGCTACTAGGGAATAAAGAATTGCATACTTGGGAGAAAAATGGTGAAAAAAAATTCAGGAAGCCTGATTTCTACTCCCTTCGACTTTCGAGAAATAAAACTTAAAATTTTTTTGCTGATCTATTTTTCATATTTTCATAGTTTTACCTATCGTTCTTTTCAAAATTTTCATTTATTTTGAAGTTGATCACAATCTTCTTCTACACAAAAGTTTCAAATCGAATTTTAAGCTTGACTATAGATGAGAACTTCGAGGGACTGTTTCTGCAGTTACTGATGTCGATTTGCAACAAGAGAGGTTCGGAATTAACACCAAAGAAATCGAGTGTATCACATATGACAGAAATCTCGTTCTTAGCATTCCTTTAGCATTGCTTGTCATCGGCATCTTAGCCAGTCTTGCAGAAGTTTAATTAATGGATGAGCACTCCCTTTGTTCACGACGAGTCTAAAATCTCTGAAGTGTCATTTTTCTTCAAAGATGCGAAGGAGTTTCCTCAGAGAATTTACATTTAAGCGTAGACTTTTAGAACAGAAAAAAAACATCAAAGGAAAGAGAATGATAAATGCTTCGTTGTTTTTTTGTATTTTTGGCAGAGAGATACATTTTCCTCCAAAAAAATCTATGATTTTTTTCTTTTTCTTTCTTTTTTTTGCAGACACACTAGCACATTTCCATGCAAAATGGACGACAGCATCAACGGTGCAACTTCGATCTCTGACGATGAGCAAATACTCATCTGAGCACGGTACTCTTCGTTCTCAGTCTACCACTTGCTTCTGAAGCACTCGTTTTGTATGGAATCAGGAACACCACTAATTTGTACTGAATGCCGCAGTTTTCAAAGCTGCGGGAAAAGGCGGTTGAAGGGTGGTGATGAAGGAGAGGACTAGCCGTCCGGATGTTGTATATGTGCGAAGATCCTCTGCACAAGATTGCATGTTATGTCATTACTGAGCATTTGCATTGCGCACACGTTGCCGTTAAATGCTTTCGGATTGCCAACTTCTACCTCAACTTACACTTCATTTAGGGGATAGTTCCAGAGGACATCGCTTACCTAATGACTTGCTTGTTATGTTTTTGCAAATCGTCCACTTTTGCCTCATCGAACTCTGTCGCACTTCGTGGATCAGACTATCACGTATTAGCATTTGCATGTCACCTATCGTTTTATTCGTGAGAAGCCAAAAGATTTGTCCATTAACAACCGCTTCAACCATTATTAGCGCTATGTTCTATTATTTGCAAGCATTCCTTGCATCGATTTCAATTCTAAGGATGCCTCAAATTGTATCAATTGCACACATATTTATCATATATGGCATCCACCTGCATTGTTTCCCATTATGCATTTAACGAAGCGCCTAAAATTTGTTTTTTTTACCACTTTCTAGGTGTTTTTCGCTCCTTCTTGTCGGTAATCACAGAAATGTGGCGTGGTAATCGATTTTGAAAGCCTTTGTAGCATATCATTTCTTACTGACTTAACGACAAAAACATCATGCCTCTCGAATTCTGGGCTATTTGATTAAAAACGCGAACATTAAACGTTGTAAGAAATATTTTTAGCAACGTGACTGGTTTTCAGAAGCTTTTCGTCTATTCGCAGATGAAAATATGCAACATTTCAGCATTTTAATGACCGTGGCAAAACGAACAGCTTCTTAGACTACATGCAGCCTATATATATGGCTAGACCTCATTTTCTAAGTTTCGAATCTATTTAACGACAAACAGAAACTAAACTGGTCCTTTTAAAGGTTTTGTCACGAATCGTTTGATCGATTGCACTCCTTTCGCCACGAAAATTTGGCTCGTGAGGCTCTATTTTTTCGACACTTTTCGCCATGAATGGACGTAGTTAGGGAGGGGAGAGTCGCAAGCTCGCTTGTCCGACAGTCCAATTAGATTACAGATGACGCATTAATTCTTATTTAGTGGTATTTTGGACTGATTGAGTGATTACCTGTTTACGTACTGCGCTTGCTCGAATCGAGATATACACAGGATTCGACTTCTTGCTTGAAGATGGTACCATTTGGGCAGGTGAATGAATAGGCTGTGCCAGATACGCAGCGATAAAAACGGGTTGGGTCTGTTGGGTCGGGGAAGAATCCATCGGACGTGCAGGTGAATTCTATAAAGCGATATATGATTTCAGAAGTCCACTGAATTTTAAAATGAGTGAAGAGTTTTTAAATTACAAACGATCTTCGTAGGATCGAGCGGCTCTCGCGACGTATCCACTAGCAATACTTTTCGTTTGAGGAAAATTCTTTTCTTATTGGCAAAAATGAGAAAGCGCTGATCATACGACCGAAGTTGAAATCCCTTCGGGATCGATAACACTGACTGAGAGGGAAGGAGGCTACGCTCACAGCAAAAAGCAAATGGGATACACCGTACACAGTTTTTTAAGATCTGCGTATCGATTTTCACTTCGATTTTTTATTGAACAGATAGCTGCAAACAACTGTTCAAGTTGTCACATTCTCGAATGAAAGTATTTTCAGAATGATTCCAAGGCCCACCTCCTGGTTGGCTTGTTGACGTAACGACGGGTGGTTGAGTAGATGGTTGTGTTGCTGGAGGAGTCCATGTGCTCGTTTGTGGTGTAGGCTCTACTGTCTGAAGCATTAGCAGATGAAAAACTATTGAAATCTTACTTCAGACACTGTGATCTCTTTTCGAAGGAATTAAGTTCCACATGCCGCCTTGCCGTGTAAAACATTGATATAAGTCGTAGAAGTGAAGTGAGGCAACGTGGAGCAAAATTAACTGCCTTGCTATCCGCTTCAGTGGCTATTCTTTAAGCGTTTGCACATGTGAAATGCAAGAGCATCTCTCTGATGCAATAGTATGTAGAACAAAACATTATGAGTATGACTGAGCAAAAGGAATTGTCAAAAATTTAACCGGGAGAAGAAATCTGAGATGCAGCAACAGAGCCAGGATTGGGACAAAATCGAGGACGAGAAAATTGTTATATTAGTTTACTTCATAAAAGATTTACTTGTTCTTCTCCCGTCTCGCTCTCACTATTTCAGGCCACCTCTTTTGTGGGTGCATTCTTTAAACCATGCATTCGACAGCGCAGAAGCAGATATATGAATGAACAGTTTCTTATAAACTCTGACGGCTTGCCAGTATTTTCATCTAGCGCAGAAGTTATCAGAAGGAAACGATTTCGCATAGATGGATATCTTTTTGAATGTTCAATAGCTCTCCTTGACGACGAAATTGCTCTCCAAAGCAGCCTACTACGTGGTTAAATAACAATCGTCATCGATGATGTGTTCGCTTTTACAACGACAACTTTTCACCTTCCTTTAACTTTTCCGTAAATGCTCGAAATGATGGACAAAAACCGTACGGCGGTAGCGTCAAAAAATGTTGCAACTGGTGCGTATTCTTCTTTATCGGAGCAATAGAAGCGCAGAATATGTCTTGCGCAAAGAATATTTATAGCCGGCACATTAGCAGCAAATTTAACGAATATATTCATGCAAAGTAGAAAAGCGTTGCATGTCCAATGGAGGCCCTGATTCTGCCACTTTGTAAAAAAAAAAACTATGTGATTTTTTGATGCTGTCGCACAGGAGTGATAGAAGAGATCTCAAAGCAGCCAAATTCGAGAACTTGAATTAAGACATTAGAAAGAAGCGTTTTTCAGTACGCAAATCCCTCCCACAAATACTGAATCTCCAAGCCTCTACAAGCACATATATGCACCCTTATTAAAAACAGCACTTTTACAAGAATATATGAGCCGCAGAGGATGCTTCAAACAAACTTCGTCAATACACCCTCCCTCACGAGCATTGTAATTTGTAAACCGTTGTCACATAATCCATGCCTTCCCACCGCCCTCCTCATACCGTTCCGTTGATAACACCACTGTTTACAAAATAGTGCGATTGCAATTGCTTGAAATTACACGAGCGTTTTCACAAGAATTAAAATTTGTTCTGAGAGCTTTATATGAGCGTTAAATGTTTTGCTTCTTTTTTATCGATTCATAAAAATATGGAGCGTCCCTCACGCCCTTTCTTTGTTGAGACTACGAGTTTGGTGTTCACAAACACCGCTTCCGCTTGCAAAGTGTTGTGGACCTGAATTCCTTTTGCATCAAGCGTAGCAAACCTTTCAACACATTCTGGCAGGGGAAAATCATGCCTTCAGTTTTGTGATCACCAAACGCTGACATGTGAAATTGCATCCCTCTTGTTGAGAGAACTTCTATGGCTTCTTCTATGCAATGTCTAAGGAGGAATGGTGCGGAAGTCTGGTCACATCATAAAATCAAATGAACAATTTTATCAGTGAGCACAATAGTTCCTAAAAAAACATACGGGAACTACGCCGTCTCCAAGTATTTTACCGAACAGACTGATGAGCGGATAACGCACTCCCTCGTCATCAGGACACTGTCCCCTAAAGTCGTCGAGAGCGAGAGTCCATGCAAATGCACCACCGAATCCTTCGTCTATTATGTAATGCATCTGCAAAATGATACCTTCATTGGTTTCATTTTTTCCCCAATAAGAGACACATTTATTGCCGTATGACGTTGACTGCTATCGTTACTTTTGAACACAAAGTAAGAAACATACTATATGGAATTGCAAAAGCGATGCGACGCTCTGAAGTATTTTTCACTAAACCACAAACGATGAAAATTATCATTATTTGCATCGCAGTTAGTTTGTCTCGTTCTTCATATTTAATAACCACAGCATTCATTTTCTCATAGTCTATCAAAAGTTCTCATTAGAGCCGAGGATTTTTTTTATTATTTAGGAAGCTCCAATTTCTGGATGGCTTCATTCAAGCCTAAAACTTATCACTTACCTTAATAGTGACCGATTCCACGTCATCATAACCGAACCATTGGTTGCCTTTCACGAGATACGGCACTTTTTGTTCGTCATCCCAGAAACGTTGCGCTCCTTTCGATAACATATCACATAACTTCAAATATCATGTCTTTGAATTAGGTAGTTTCATAGCACTTCGCAGTTAATAACATAATTCATTGGATCCACCATATTTTATTCAACATTATTTCGGAATTGGATCCACCATATTTTATTCAACATTATTTCGGAAACATCTATTGCATCCGCCCCGTTTTTTTTTTTTTTTTAAATAAAAGGAACATTCTCCCTTAAATGGTTTTCCCTCAGAATTGTTTTAGGTGGGAGGACCGAGGGGTTTGGGGAGGCAGGATGGAGGGTAAGAGAGGGTCAATACCCTATTCGACAGTTATCGCGTGTGAAGCGGTAAGTTTTAGATCATTTTCACGCAGCCGATGTGCTACAACGCAATGAGTTAAAGCGAACTGTAAAAAATGTGATTGAGGCGAGAGAAAAAATGCTGAATCGAAGTGATGCTGGAAAACTGTTAATAATTTCTTATTGTTTTCTATAGAAAACAGTAAATTTCTCTCACTGCTTTCATGTGGTTGTAGTGGATCTTTTCCTAGTCGATAAGTCGCGCAAGGATTTTAAATATTGGGCATCTGCTAGAATTCGGTTTAAGATCTTGAAGGGAAGAAAATGCTCGCAGATTATTCGGACGTTCCAACGAGCGCTTTGAGAGTCAAATCTGCTTGGCAACTACCAACTTTCACACTTTTGCATATAACCTGTCTGTGGCTTTTTGATTGGATTTCCTTCACCGAGTGAGAATTTTTTTACATTCGTTTATGTGAGCATAGCCGTGCAACAATACTTCTTCCGGCGGAAGATGGCTAGCCTCGCAAAGCAAGGTAACGCTTCCGATACTAAGATAAAGGACTCAGTTGAATATAAGGCTTAGTTAAGAGATCCTCCACACTTCTAAAGTACAGCGTCGGAAGATACCCAATGGTTCAGACTGGCCCACCTAACAATGACACAAATCTATAAGCTTGTCCTACAAAATATTCATATATCAAACTAGTTATTCTTACAATTCACATACGTCAATTAAAGCTGAAATATCCGTGCAAAGTGCTTCAGAAGTCATCCCTTCGCTTGGAAAGAGCTTCGGTGTTCTTAAAGTGCTCAGATAACCTCATAGTAGGCGGCGATTCCTGCTTCTCTAAGATAAGGTGTAGCCGTCGAAGCAGTTCCTGGAGCACCCAAGCCGGTGTTTGATGGGTTCGATAAAGTCCATCCTCTGCCATATGCTGCGATTCCAACGATGATCTTATTGCGTGGCATGCCTTTCGATGCCCAATAGTTTGCAGCCCAGTTCTAAATGCATGATTCAGATGACTAAAACTTTGGAAGAAAATAGTCAATCGAAGCGATATCCATCAAATTTCGGTGCAATTCAAATTTTATTTCTTCCCAAATTCCCAAGAAGACGCTATATGCATTATTTGCGTAGTGTGTGATTAGCAAGTCTCGTGGAAAGCAGACGACCAACTCACGTAGGCGCATGTGTGCACAGCTATGATTTCGCTATTAAGGGTATTTGCACATTTTCGAGCATCCCAGCAAATTTTCCAAATAGCACTATTTCAAATTTTATTTCTTCCCAAATTCCCAAGAAGACGCTATATGCATTATTTGCGTAGTGTGTGATTAGCAAGTCTCGTGGAAAGCAGACGACCAACTCACGTAGGCGCATGTGTGCACAGCTATGATTTCGCTATTAAGGGTATTTGCACATTTTCGAGCATCCCAGCAAATTTTCCAAATAGCACTATATTGTGCAATAAGCACCCAGCACAATTTGCATCTCATGATTTTACGGAGATTTCCAGTGCATTATAAAAAACCGAATAACGCAGACATTCCCTCATCCGTTCGAAACCCCGCATAAATGCTTAATCCAAAGCTTGTTTTTGCCATTGCCTGACCGAATGATTTCATAGTGCGCTAGTTGCCCATAACTCCTCTAAAAGCAGTCGGTTAAAACAAATAGAGTTGGTCGTTCTCGATAGGAAAACAAACATTTTCGAACGGAAATTTTTTTATGCTGTCGAGTACAGAAGAAACCCTTGAGGGTACTAACCGGTTATTTGATGTCACCATGTATCACTTTTCTGCTGCTCTACCTTGGTTGATAAACCATACGCGTCAAGTTATGAGGAGTAACACTAGAGATGCACTCTTAAAATTGGTTCCTTTGTGGAGATATGCCTGCCCGCGTATATTATAGAATTGAAGAAATGAACCTAGTCTCAAAGTTTCGAAATGAACCTCAAGTGGACATAGCAAGGCCTCACTTCTGCATAAGTAGATTCTCTAGGCAATGATAGTTATCGCCCTCAAATAGTTTTGCTTAATAGAATTATTTAGTCTATAGCACGTTATTGATGGTGTTACTGAAGGAAATTTATTTTCAGTGGAAAAAAAATTTCAGGCATTTTACCAGCGTTATTTGATAAAGCTTAATTTTTGCGGAAGATCTTATTTGTATCCCAAGCTTTGTTCTGAGGTCATTCCATTCAAATGCTGCGAATGCGACTTACATTGCTCAGAGTCTTTTGGTATTATGACGCATCTTTTCGGGCATACAAAGGACTATTTTCACCGGTTTGATGTTCCCAAGCTCCATGAAAATCATATGACATCAGCAGTATGAAATCGAGGTACCTGAAAAGATATTTGCAATAGTCTAGGGTGTTATGATGAAACAAGGGAGAGTGATTTCGACGAACGGTAATGGGGAATCAGCGCCGGTAGGTTTTTACGATGGTATTATGGCGCTGTGATACTGTACCAATGCCGTCTTTGCCACAAAATGCTTTCTGGTCTATCTTTACGCTGTTTAAACAAGCAAAACAAAATCAATAATAACATTGCTGGAAAATCCTGCAAATTTCGGGCTCTGTGCTATTTAAATCGCGAAGTAGCTCTGTGCTGTTAAAGTCTGTCAGGCAATAAAGATCTGAAGATCTTGGAGAGGTTGATATCAAGTAGCATTCTATAATGCATTTTATAGTGCTGATGTAGACCGTGGAAGATTCATCTTACACAAGACAGCAAACAGCTGCACGATGATCGTGTACAGCGATCATGCATCTTGGAGGTTGATTTAGCACCGATTGTTCAGCAATCTTTCCTGCATCAAATAAACTCACTGTGCGATCACCGGTACGTCGTAACCATTGTTAATGTTTGATTCTCCTGCTGCTACGGCAGCAGTCAGCAGCAAACGTTCGAGACCACTTTGCGCTGCTTCGGCTTCAGCGGCTGCCAACATCTCCTAGAAAACGAGAGATGCTTGAAAAAATCTTATTAGTGACTGAGTCAAGAGAATGGATGGAGATAGAATTAACTTGTACCATGGAGTAGGAATGGTGCAGCAGAACAGCTGAACGATAAGTTTCCTCATAGGTAGTTTGTTAGGATGCAAACCGAAGAATTTCAGGAAGTTACATGACAGTTGGATAAACTTTCAGTCCGGATTGAATGTAGGAAGGGCTTCTACGGCACAAATGTTCTAGGGAGCGCATGAGCGCTCCAGGTCTTCCACAAGTTTTGTGCAATGCCAACGTAGCTGATGGCGTAGAAGAGACCAATAGCTGCCAAGGCCATAATCTTGTGATGAAGCTTGTGGCTTCATGGCAAATGTCGGCTGATTAGTATTTTGAGAAACTTTGAGAGAGCGAAACAATATATTGTGCAGAGTGAATTCAGCTTTATCAAAGAATTGCTCTAGCGAAATTGCCATTTTTATTGCAAAAGCTCACCTTTAGGAAGGCAGAAAAGTTTTCTTTATCTTGTGTTCCTGGATACTCCCAGTCGATATCAATACCGTCGAAGTTGTACTTGCGTACAAATGCGATTGCGGAATTGATGAAGGTCGTCCTACCAGCTGCTGTTCTTGCCATCCTCTGAGAAGGTGAACATCGTTGAAATATGCAGAATCGTTGAGAAGAAATTCATAAAGTCAGTTGGATTCTTGTCAAATATTATAAGAGAGGAGCTGTCTGCATGAACTGAAGATAAGTCCTATTGCTTATAAAATTTAGTGTATTTATTCGTCACCTTGAATATGCCGGCCAAAATTCACTATACATAGGTGCTATATGCACCGCGTCAGCAGGTTTCCAATGATAGAAATGGCCTGATCTATAGCTAAGGCTCCAGAGATTTTGTTAGAATTAGCGCTTTGGGGTGATCGATCATATCTCCTTTTTTTTTTTCAGCGCTTCCATTTGTCGACCTTCGTCCTTAGATGTCTCAAGATTATCGCATGAACCACAGTCGAAAGCCATAACCTCACTTAGATCGTTCTCCTTTCACCGCTATCGTCATTAAACCATTCAAATGTCAAACCTGGAAAGGTTCGCTGCCAAATGTCCATCCGCCAAACGAAAGTGATGTTCTAAGTCCTGGATCGGTTTTTTTCAGTGCATTCACTCGTGCGTAATTACCCTCTCCAGCCCAGCTAGTTGGCAAGTCGGTCTCATCATATGCCCTTCAAAACTCTTCAGATGCTTTACACAATAACGATATTCATCATAAAAAGGCACTATATTTCTGAATTCGTTGAACATCCTCCAATGTTCCTGCGAAGAACCGAAAAAAAATTGCGAAATTCTTCCATCATCGATTCTCTTATATAAAACATGCTCTAGGTGCCATCAATGAAGTTGGGCATGATCTCCTTAGCGTGCATTAATGAATCTTCAAATGTCGGAAAGTAATAAAATTTGCAAAGTAAGCAAAATATCCTATGCTCCAAAGCACCATCATTTTTAAGTGAGTATGGTAGTTGGAAAGGAAAATGTGGTAAAAGTTTCGCAGATTCATTTATTATGAGCGATAAATATTGCCGATTTTTCTACGGTTCCGTTCCGGTTGATTTCTGATCTGTGGTGCAGATATTTGGAAACAGAACATATCAAACTGCAAGGTCCCATATTTGCACAGCATACTGTGAGTCATCTGCAGCATGGTTGTAAGTTAGTACGTTTCTAATAATTGTCTATTGAAGTGGTAACAGGAACGGATAGAACGAAGGGGGAACGATAGAATGCCGGAGAGAAGGGTGATAAATTCATTGTATTCTGTAAAGTTTATGGTCGATATTCGATTTCTGGAAGCTAATGATATAATTCAAGATTTGCCAACAAAATGTACTGTTGAAACATTCGTGGGACCGATATTATCTTCAGTTTCAAGGAAAATGTAATCATTCATTGTATCACCTGACTGTGAAGTCGTCGTTCATCCATCCAAATGCGTACAATATATTAGTGCATAGTCCAGGAATGTAATCTTCGGGCACGAATTTGCCAATACCTTCAAATGTCGATCGTTTTGAGAATTTAGCACTGAGAAGCACAGGATTATTCAGAGTGATTTTGGTTGAAGCGATGATATTTATGAATGACGTTATTGGAAATTCGATGTTTCATAGACCGCTTTAGCCGCAATTTCAACTGTCAGTCGAATCCAAGTGCCCATCTACTGATCTGATTTCAACGGAGAGAATGCAATAGTGCTTTTAATTTCCCCACAAACATTTCTTCTGGAATAAGGTGGTCATTACTTGTTATCGTATTCCACTTTCACTTCACACTGCGGTAGCCCCTATTAGTAGGTAGCAAAGAAATTCATCTTTCAAAGTTAATTTTTGCTCCTATTCTATCGAAACGATGCAGGCATCAAGCGAACATTCTGATCTGTTTTGCTTTTATTATGTCTCAGCTAATGACTGAATTCTATACTATAAATATTATCTGAAATTGCAAGAGGAATGCTAAGCAAACATTAGTTCTCGACATAATATTCAATCTATGAACAGAGTTGTGAATGTTACTGGCAGTGATGGTTGGAATTGAGACCTGCGTGTATTCATAACACAATCAGTCCAATATTGCTTTTTTTCACTGAAATGTCTGCTAAGTTACAGTTATTGTGGAAAGATGAATACTGCTTTGGTTTTCTCGCCGCAAGCGAACACTGCGAATGCATAGGCATGACTGATCTATCCATTTGGAGTGCAATAGTCTAAATGAGCCAACCTGGCCGATATTGTGCCCAGTTGGTGAAGTAGCATCCACGTACGTAGGAATTCGATTGACGTTCCAGGCGGTGCACGATCGCTGGAGCTGCAGAGCATTGTTTGCTACGACCCTTATATAATGCGGCTTTCGTACGAAAATTGTACAAAATTGATGCAATGAATGGACCTCTCAAAATTGGTTCTTGCGACAGTGTAAAAGCAGATGACAAGTGGTTGTTTTCTTATCCACTATCGCAGTTGATCTATGATCAACTTCGCTAATTTGTTTACTTTTCTCAACAGCTCACCAGACAACTCACTGCAGAAATTATAATCGGTATTACTGTATCGTTGGAGAGAAGCCTTTTAATATTGTCGGTTGACCGCCTCTTCCTTGGGAGTGTTTCCGCAAAAACTTCGGCCGAATGTTTTGAAACGAACTTAATTACCTCATGCTCTTTTCATGCTTGTGAAGCATCACATCCAAATCTTCCACTTTTGATTTCCAACTAGCGCTTAAGTATCTGAAAAAATTTCCGCGTGTCCTTTCTAGCAAATTTTCTTGCGCAGAAATGTTCAACAGTGGTCTCCTTCTGTGAATATTAGCTAGCGCAATATCAACTTCGGCTGTTTTTCCTTCTTCTGTTCAACACGCATGCAAAACTGTGCATAGAGATGCTGAGCCATCCTCCCGTGAATTCTTCTGCACGCATCATTCTAAACCATGCGCCTCAAATCTGCAGAATTCAATGCTATGTTGCAGGTTTTTGCGTAGATGAACGGTTGAAAGGTGTAGAGGGAATAGGAGATGCAAAAAAAAATCAGTGTAAATCACTGAAATTCTCATCTCTAGGATGCTTTTTTATGCAAATTGCCCGGAAAGCTGAAAGATGAAGCTTGAGGAGCCACATCCACAACTCATTTGAAGAATGGAGATTACCGTAAAAGATGTTGGCAATTAGAAAACACATATTCACCTGTATCGCTTCCTTCGGCATCGATCGATCGGAACGCAATCGACAAAGCTATTGCCAATACTGCTAACTTCATGAAAGCGAGCATTTTCTGAATTATTATTATTAAGCTTTTCATGTGAGACTCACCTCAAAGCGCTGAATCGGAATTACTGTAGCCACTTACGGTAGCGATTTGGTTAGATCAGATGAGCGTGCTGTTGAAAGGTTTCATAAGAAAGTTTGCAACTTAGTTGTGCGCCAACACAGCACAGTGATGCTTTGGCTGATCGCAATATGCAAGGTTTAGGGTTAAACTTTTTGACTGATACCAAGTTACACCCTGGTCAGCTGGATGGCGAAGATTTTTGCTATGGCAACTCATTATTGAAAGATATTTGTTTTTTCATATTCCAAGGACTGATCAGTCTCTGCACCGACGGTAGGTTGTTAAATTAAGCAGCAGTTCAGGTGTTAACCATTGGAGAACGGCGAATGAGTGATGAGTCAAAATGAAGCTGAATAGGGCAATTGGTAATAACTTCTCAAAAATTTGCTTGCGGCGAAGATTTCCTTACATTGGCAGTTCGGGGAGTCAAGTCAGGCCTATAGTCAAAGATCATGAGGTGTCGTCATTCCAAAAGAGGCCAACGAGTTTCTGGAGGTAGCAGTGATCGCCTATCACAGCAGGAGACGTTGTGAAGAATTATACGTTATATTCTTCACGAATGGTCAGAATGAGGCGCACTGTCGTGGAAATCTCCGATGAGCCCACAGTTGCGAAGGCGGCATCTTTCTAGAACCTACGAAAATTTCTCGACATTTGCACAACCACTTTCCATGGTTGCCACACTCTGCTAGGGAGGAGATGACTGAACGTATGAATGTGCTGAATTTATACTGGTGGAAATGCGAAGAATAATTGCTGCAATATTCAGCGGTTTGCAAAACATCAGCATAATCCTTGAATGCATAAACCGATTTCGCGAATATTGAATTAGAAACCGCGCACCGGTCAAGAATCAAGCACATTTCATCCATGATACAGCATTGAAAAGAACATAATCCAAAAACAGATCGCAGCAAGAAGGTTGTATGATGCCTTAAATAAATTTCTCACACATGGACAATAGCCAGTGAAAATAGCATGAACGTGCGGGAAAGCTTTTGCAGCAACACGAGACTATCTGACGACATGTTCAACTTGTGTAACTGTAGATATAAAGACGATGCGCTGATGACTGCCTTCATTAATGAAGCGTTCTTTGGTAAAAACTATTGTTATCATGTTTGTATTAATTAAAGTGGTGTGATGTGTGCAAAAGTTTTGACTCTATTATCAGGATAAATCAGAAGAGAATTTGCAGAATGTGCAAAAATTCTATTCCGCAATTTGAAGTATTTACTAATCGGAATATGTATGTCAAGTGGCGGATTGTATTCAAATAGAAATGATCAACGCGAATAATTCATGATGCTCGTCATTGAAGTTGTCGAGCTTATTTCCATCAAGCGGCTCAATGCGAAATCCTTTGTGAGCATTTTGTGCGCATAGGAAGCCGGATTGGTCGATTGGTATTCCCCTTGTTTGCATTAAGGCACAACCTCGACGGGCTCGCTTGGAATCTAGGATCACTATGCATATCAACACAATTCGGAACGTACATTGTTCCACTCACAAGTTTATTGTTAAATGGCTCGCTCATCATGAACGTGAACGTAATACGCCTCATAACTGAATGGTTTCTTCCAAAACTAATGGATGACCGTAAGCCATAATGGCTTTTGAAAGTTCGTGGCATATATGCACTGATCTCCATTATGGTACTTTGATTTGACATGAAGAGATCTGAATTCACAAACTACGATGTGGTCTGAAGTGCTTTGGTATCTATCTGATATCTTATCGTCGGAAGTCTTCATTGAGAACGCATTAGATATTGAAAGGGAGCAGTCATTTCCGACTTAAGAAACGGTATAGTTCTGTGTAAAATTCAAAGCGGACTTACTGCTTGTTCAACAGAGAATATGTCTCAGCGCTAATTAGACATTTAGTTGTTTATGTTACCTTTCTCATCAGCTCATTCACTTGCTCGTAAGCCGCACATGTATCATTATATGACAGTAGCTTTTCTTTGCCCGGACTGCGCAAACTTGATGCTCAGAGCTGTATATCTTATGGCATTTTGAAGATAACGGGCATGTTCGCTGAAAAGATTTTGCGCAACATCGCTCAGTCATCGTTAACCTTTGCGAGTGACTTTAGTCGCACATTTCGCTCTCTACTGCTGCATAAGCTCGGAACATGATCTCCCACTTCGTTCCTTCTTAGGAAGAGGGCAGCTTTGTTAGAACATCTCTCCAAAAACAACGGCCGATGTACGCTGATTGCTCAGGAAGCTTTTAGGACTTTTTGGTCGAAAAATATGAGTGTTTCGAGATTTGCGTTATCGAACTGCCAACACAACAGATTTGGTAAGGATGCTCAGCCAATCGTGAACCCGTCTGAAATGTATGTATGATGTGAAAGGTGCATATACGTGGGCAGTATTTTTTTTTTCTTTTTTTGCTCTCCGTCCACGCAGTATCATGCGGTGTTTCTTCTCCATGCGCCTCACAACCCCTTACCGTTTTCAGCATCGAAATGCCTCGATGGTAGTTCAAGCCATCATTTCGGCGCAGAATCTCGTGCGAACCCACAGCGATAATCACTCAAATAAATCTTCAACGGCTGAATCTTCTCTTCAATCCTGCTATTCCCTTTTTTCGCGGTTTATAATGAACAACGGAAGGACTGAATTGGTTGAACTGCACGGTCGTCTTGAAATCAACGATGGGATCGGAACCGGCAGTATTTTCAAAAAAAGTTACTCGCAGTGTCTATATTAGCTTTCTCAATTTGGAGTATTCGAAGATTCTTAAGCGGCAGTTTTGGGTATGCGAAGCAGAAGTTACTTTTACTAATTTCATCCGAACACTGTTATAGCTTACATGGCCACATGACCTGAAACCATATTACGTGATGTCTAAATGGAGCAATACATTTCCTGCTTACAGTACTTGAGCAGTACACGCACACGCCTCTCCGCGCTCAAGTGTGAAGGTGTCTTTGCGCATGCACATAGATGTGAAGGCGGGTGTGTGGCGTGTACGTCACTGCAAGGAAGGGTGTGCATGTCTGTCTGCTGGCGTGCGTGCAGGGGCCATCTGCTCAGATGCGAGTGGGTGGGTGTATACGTATGGGTGCGTCTGTTGCGTTGCGCACATATGCATTTTTATTCGCATGCGAACGTCCACCGATGCGTGCATCTATCTTTCTGCGTGTGTGTATCTGCACCCGTCCGTTTGTGCACAACTGAATCCGCATATTCACGATGGCACGCATATCTGCATCCGCGAGAAGTGTTCGTGCCGTTCGTGCCTTTGTGGGTCCGCATGTGTGCGTGAGTGTGCGCTTGTAAGTGTTCGTGCCTTTATGGGCACATCTCCACATACACGCATAATTGTGTATGCCCGCATGCACGCATGTGCGGATGCGTGCGAGCGCTTGTAAGCGTGCGCTTGTGTGGATCTATGCGTTTGAGTGTGTTTCAGTGCGTGAATGCGCAGTGGTGTGGGATTGCGAGTGTTTGAGTGAGCGGGTGCGCGCGCGTAAGTTTGCATGCATAGGCGTGCGTTTTATATGTGCCTGATTGCGTGCATGCGTTTGCACCTGCGCATAAGGAGGCGGCATGCGTCCAAGTGCGCTTTCTTTGGCGTGTGCCGGACATGTTCGCGTGCATGCGCGCATGCTTGCATTTATGGATGCATGTGCGGGCAGGCGCTGCATGCTCGTGTTGGCGCTCCTTTCACGCTTTATCGCGTGCATCATTGGTTCTACAGAGCTGGCATTGCTTTCCCTGAAATCAGATGCTGATGACAGACGAGGTTTCTCACAAATACTTATGTGGTCTTAGCTTATACGAATAAATCGAGTTTTCTGATCTCTTTAAAAACCGTCCGATGTATCTGCTGTAACGGAACAGATGTCCCCATTTCACAAGAGCAAGCGCCTTTTTTCTCCGAAATCATATTTATAACCATCCTACAATATCCTTCTCACTTAAGAAAATCGAAGCGAATCTTTCGTTGCAAATTGTGGTTGTATAGGTCACTGGGCGCGACGATGTAAGCTAGCGATCCTTGTTCCCTTCCGTTTTGCATTATGTAAGTGACAGTTACGCAGGTTGTCTCACTGATATCATAAACAAGTATGCTCTTTCATACCACATTATTTTCACTTCTCCTTCGACGCTCCGCGCTTTCTTGTTTCTAGTCAATTTCACGATGGACCTTGTCACAGTCCCGAGCGATGTGCGTGTTCTTGTGAATGTTTGGCATGGAGGCCTTTCTGCACATGAAGTGAGCTCCTTCATGAGTTTGCAGAGCGAAAAGTGGGAAATCTATAGGTAATATGCTTCCTTAAACTATTGGTGCTAGCACTCCTTCCTGGTTCGTCTAACATCCTTCTGAATGATTATGGTTGGCAAAGGCTGCTCACAAAATGACTGCCTGGAGAATCGGTGCTGTAGCTCCTGTCTCTTATGTGACTGAGTGCTAATTTAATCCTTATGACTAGTTTCTCGTTTAGGCCTAGGTTACCTTCCAAAAACTACGTTGAACTTTTTACAAAGATCGTTGTTTCCACATTTTTTTCCACCATATTATTCTGCACCGACCTCCTAATAGGCCTTTACGGGGGCGCCGTTGTCTCGTAACCGTAAATTCTCGTAGACAAATTTGAAGCGTGAGCGTTCCTGCGCATTTAGTAATTGTTATTCCGCACTGTGTAAATGCTTCCCTACCATCACACAACTAAACGATCTTTTTTTTTTCTGAGCTGCCAAAGAGTGCGCATAATGTTAACGTTCTCGATGCAACATTGCGTTCATTCTTTCTTGTAGGATGAGCTCCGAGTATTGCCAGTTTGCAAGCTCTGAAGAACTGATATTCTGAGGTTTTCGAATAAACCTAAATTCTTTGTCGAGAAGGAAGATGAGTAAATCTTTAGTAGTCAACATAGGTCGAGGGCACACGGAACTACAGCGCTACTAAAAACAGTTGCTGGAAAATTTCCCTTCCAATGTTGTCGAATGAGATGTGGAAAACGAACGCTTTCTTTTACCAACTGTTTATTTCATAGCTATTACAAAACGATCCTAAAAGTAGAAGCATGAATACTCGTTCCTTCCAGAAGAAGTTCTCCATCTTCAGTAATATGATGGGAAATTGATTTCAGCAGCAATATCCTTGATTCGGATAACAGCATAAAAACAACAACCGATGGAACAAACATCANAAAATGCAATGAAGGTACCGAAGAAGAAAAAATATCTTATAAGAAAATGCCTATGTAATGGGCCTCAACATAAATAGACGGGTTTTTCTCTGCTTCTCGACATGTGCGCCATCAAACCCATTCGTTCTTGTCCTCGATTATGAATGACTCCTTGAAGTCAGTTGAAAATTTAAGTTAGTCGGTGAAACATCATGAGTATGCGCCTCGGATCTCAATTCCGCAATCGAACGGTTCGATGAAAGTGCGAAAGAATCCTTAGCATTTCTAAAAACCTACCAAGGTGATTTTTGAAAGCCCGCTTGTTATCTTCAACAGGTTGTGACTTATAATACTTCAGCTTTTAAGTATGGGCGACAAGCCTAGAGGACAGATGCCAGTAGCTAGCTTAGAAAGCTGATATAAAATCAAAAAATGCACATTCACCGCTTCTTGAGCGCTAAGTAAAAAGTTTTACACTATTTCTTGTCTGTTCCTGTAGCCTTGCAGTTGCAAAGTTATCACCAAGGATCTATCCATTTCTTCAACAGATCAACATGTTTGATTTCCGGTATGAGGGATAGGAGGTCTCAGAAATCCTCTTCGTTCCGCTCCTCACAGCCGCAAAGTATCCTGAGCGGTCTTGCAAAAGTTGATTTATGGAAGGATGCCTCGGTTTGACATGAATATAAAATGTAGTTTGTTGTTTTTTTAAGAGCAAAAAGCAACGAATAAAACTTATTCATGAAGAATCAGCAACCTTCGTTCCCACTCTGCCATTTGTTCTTGAACGTTTCAGAATTATTTGAGAAGCAGGCGGAAGAGTGGTGGTGATGACAGAATGAGGGGGAGCGTCAGGATGAAGCGCGTGGCCTACTTCAAGACTGACGGGTTATATATCACGTTATTGATGATTATTTCTATCTCGTGAATTCGCCATTGTGCGTTGTGTCTCCGCTCGGATGGTGTTTTGAGAAGGGTGTTAGAGGAATATCTTTCAAAAAATGACTTAGCTTTTTACATCTTCTGAATGTCCTTCATCTGCCACATCGAACTCTCCTGCCCATCATCTATGAGATCATTGCGTCTTAAGTTTTTGCCTATCCTCTATCTTTTCATTCACATAACGTGAGAAAAATGTTGCAAGTGTTCGTTGCGCTGATTTCGTTTCTAATGAAGCAGCCACTTGCATTAGTTGTATGCTTACTTAATATAAATGACATCCCTTTGTATTTTTCGACACCATTCAGAATTAAATGCTTATTTGAAGTGGCTCCAAATAGTAGCTCCTTTCTACTTTTTCTGAGTTTTTCTTTTGGCACCTCTAAGCTAGTACCAACAAAAATCTGGCCTTTGCATCTTTAAGAGCCTCGTAACATCTCATTCCCTAACGACTTGCCACAGAAATTTCTAGAAAATCGTTGAGCCCGTTTCCAGGGGGACGTTCAAATCGCTAAACGCTTGAGGAATTGTCATTAGAAATGTGGCGATTTTAAGACATAGGTAGAATCTGTGACATTTCAAGCTCTTTACTTATCTACAGCTGAAAAATTCAGCACTTCAGTATTTTTATGACTGTGGAGCATACAAAAGTATACTAGATTTTGTAAGCTCCAAGTCCAAATAACAACCTAGTAATAATAAGCTGGTCCTTCAAACATTCCGTTGTTGCGCTAAAAAAGGTAAACCCTTGAGACAGTACTTTTCCTGAAGTCGTCGTGAATGGACAAAAATTAGACTAAGAGTAATCTTCATGTATCCAGTGGCATTTTAATGCAAATAAGGAATCTACGGGTCTAGTGCATTTCAGAGGGCTATTTTATTTGTTGTTTGATGACACAAATTTGCAGCCATGGATTATACAGCAATTATTTGTGCATTAATAATTTGGATGCAAGAAATAATCACCTGCTTATAAGCTATGTATGCTTGCGTCGGCGAAACCGCAGGAATCGGTTTCAGGGATGAAGACGGTAGCACCTGGACACGTGAATAGGTAGGCTGTGCCAGATACGCAGCGATAAAAACTGTTGCGGCTTGTTGGATCGGGGAAGAATCCATCGGATGTGCAGCGGAAAGCTATAAAATGGTGCATGATTTGAGAACCTTGCTGAATTCATAAATCTAGCGAAGTGTTTTTGAGTGATAGATAATTTTCGTTTGATCGGTCTTCCAAGCTTATCTACTGTGGATATTATTAATACTGTCTTTTCAAAAAATTTTCTTTCGAAATTCTACTCAAGCAATGGAAAAAGTGCTGACTCTGAAGCCGGAGCTTAATCCACTGAGGGAAGATTGCGTTCATAAAGGATGGCAAATCGGACGCAGCACACAGTTTTATACGACTTGTATATTGGCTTTCGGCTCTATTTTGTTATCTTAATGAAGTGAGCACTGGAAATGGCAGAAATAAGCGGGGTCGAACCCAACCGAAGACCGAAAAACTATTATCTAACTTTCTTCCATATAATATCTTTCTTCTTCCTTCGCTTCACTATTATGACCCACCTCCTCCTGGTTGGCTTGTTGACGTTATCACTGGTGGGTGGGTGGGCGGTTGCGTTGTTTGAGGAGTCCATTTGGTCGTTTGCGTTGGTGGTGGTTGCACTGTCTGAAGTATTACGAGTAAAAACGCTTGAACAAACAGTGCTGATATTTCATTATAGATAATGTGGTCTCTTTCCGAGAAATTAAACTACAACATGGCGCCTTGTCGAGTCAGCTGATAACGTAGGTTGTGACACTGAGGCGACCTGGAGCAATACTGAATGCCTCATTATTCGCTCCAGATACTCTTCCCTTAACGTTTGCTAACGTCAGCGCTCTATTAGCTTTGCCCGATTAATCAGTAGAGTATGACACAACTAAAGACCAAGGCGCTTTTCAAGAGCGAGAATATGAGGAGAAACTTGAAATGCCTGAACAAAGCTGGGGGTCGGAACAAACCGAGGACGGGAAAACTATTATATCAAGATATTTTTTTTTCGTGTTCTTTTTTGTTGTTTCAGCCCGGTTTGAATACTTCCTTCCTTCAGGGTCATATATTTCATATCGAAAAACATACCTAATCCAACACTTTCTTAAAAGTTGGAATGGCTTGCGGTTGTCTAATTGAATAGTCAGAAAGGAATAATTTCCTCATAGAACGAACTCTTTTTCAAAGCACAGTGATTTCGATTTTTTCGCCGTCTTAATTCACTACGTAATCATTCGTGTTGGCGACCAAATACGGTGGAAGGAATCATGAGGTAGTGGTATTAAATATATAATGCAACTGGCATATATTTTTAAAGGAAAGCCGGATGATGCATTATACGTGTTCTTATTCTTTGCTTGCTGCGACCGTTGAACTTTGTGCTCTGAAGTTTCTCACACCTTCTGTTAAATGTTATGGACCAAAACTCGCTTTGCAATAAATGTTGCGCATCTTGCAGCAAACTGCACCACAAAAATATGCATTTCTCGCTGTTTTCGAAGTGCAAAACGTTGATACATGAAATTACTTTTTAAGCTTACATATCAGCGCAAAGCAAGAAACAAACTAATTAATCAACTTCCTGACTGGACCCATTCGTGATCCCAATTTTTGGCGCGAAATATATCAGTTGACGGTCAAAATATTCCGGGAATTCGGAAATCTCTGGAATTAGGTTCTTAAGAGCCAGTAAAAAGTGATTACTTCAATCTGATAGCTACAAGTCTTCCGCGGGGAACTTGAAATTTAGACAACACAGCTTGTGCAATGATTTCAATACAATTCTGTCTCGTTTGTTTTGCTATGTTCGGTACTAACGATTCGGATAACATTTTATATTATACGTTTCGATTCAAGGCCGGTGGAATCTCTAATGATGCTTGCGAATGTTTCTGCCGGCTGAGGTTTCGGTAGTTATACAAGCGGTGAGCGCAAATATTGTCACTGAGCAGTGCTACTTCCTACGTTATCAATGATGAAATTCCATAACGAACAGTTCTTCAAGAAAGAAGCACGAAAGAGTCATAAATAAGCAGTTTTGTTTTCTGCATCCTGTTCAAACTCTCCATCATGTTTTCTAATGAGTAAATGTTTCTATGACCTGCGGCAAGTGCTATGCATTGCAAAACAATGTTTTATAGCTGCATATTTCCTAACTGACTTCAACAGATCGCATAACGAAGAAAGAACAAAAACATACAGGAACTACACCTCCTCCAAGTAGTTTACCGAACAGGCTAAGGAGTGGGTAACGCACTCCACCGCCATTACTGCATTGTCCGTTGAAGTCGTCAAAGTCGAGGGTCCACGCAAATGCGCCACCAAATCCTTGATCTTTTACGTAATGCATCTGCAAAGTGCAATCTGAATTAGTTTGGTTTTTTCTCGAATAAGCAGCTCATCGGTTGCGGTATGACGTCGATTGCATCGTTGTTTTTATATTTTCTAAATATAGAGTAAAGAGTATATTGCATAAGATGACAGCAGCAGTGCGATACTCTGAAGTAGTTTTTACTGGACCGCACAATTACATCTCAAGCCAACGAGTTCTCAAAATGACGGTGTTTTCACAACATGTTTGAGCAAGACAACTACACAAAGCAAAGGCTGCAATAGCATTTTCATCATATTCGAATTTTCCAATGAACATACTACTGAAAGCGTGCACGCTTTCTTCATTTAAAAAAATGAACCCATTCATGCGGTATACGGTCTATCAGAGAGGAAAAAACACCCTCATTTATATCATTTTTTTAAAACTAATAGTTACAACTGTCATTTTCTCGTATCCCATCAAAAGCTCTCAGTAAAGCCGATGAATTTCTGATATTTATTACGCTCCAATTTCTGGGAATCTTCATTTGAGCTTGAACCTTATCACTTACCTTAGTGGTGACCGATTCCACGTCATCATAACCGAACCATTGGTTGCCTTTCACGAGATATGGAACTTTTTGTTCGTCATCCCAGAAACGTTGCGCGCCAGTCGCTAGCATTTCGCATAACTTCAAATATCATATCTTTGGATAACATAGCTTTGTACACTTTGATTTGCCACATTTCCCTTAACACTGACCCATAAGCATCTATTACCACTGTTCTTTCCCGTTGAAGATGAGCGTTCCCTTTTATATTATTTTCCCTTCATTTTTCTGTTGTTCTCAAAGTATAGGTGAAGGAGGAGGAGGGAACGGGTATCAGCATCTTATTATTAGCATCTTATTCCAAGGTGATCATCTACGGAACAATATGTTTGTACCACTTTTTTCGCAGCCGATAACGTGGAACGGGTTAGGTTGAAAGAAATTGGAAAAAAAAAGAACAATCAAAGCAAAGGATCGTTGAATCCAAATCGTTCTAGCAAACTAGCTCACGTTGCCTCATCCAGCGAAGTGAATGCACAATCCTTGAACGTTAAGACCGTGGAAATGCATTTCAAGATTCAAAAGAATAAACCTCAAGAGTCAAACAGTCAAATTCTGAATAATCGAACTTGCACCTGGGTTGTCGTGAATCAATTTCGTGGTCGGCTTTTGCTCGTGATGTAGATTGGACTCAAATGTTATCTTTCTCGGTTACTGGCATATAAAGAGAACCTATGAATCACATACTCATCAGAAGTCCACCTCGTTAGAGAAAGTGAATGAGTTGAATATAAATAATTCAACTATTTCAGAGAGCGCTTTGAGAGTCCAACACTGTTCTGCCAGCTTGGCAGCTGCCACATTTCAAAATTTTGCACATAAATAAATTCTGACAATTTCTTTGGATTTTAACCGTTCATTAATAACATAAGTGTTCAATAACACTGTGTTTAACCGTTCAATAACACTTGCGGTAACATAAGCACAGCTGTACATCATTGTACCAGTCCTGAATATATGATGTACTTGGCTATAGCTCTTAATAAAGATAACCAATCGAAGCAATACACGCCAAATTTTTGAGTAGTCTGTATTTTATTTCTTCCCATATTGGCAACAAGACACTATGAATAGTATTTGCATTGTGTGCAATTAGCAATTTTACCAGAGAGCAGGCGGAACAGCTGTGTAGAAGCATGCGTGCACAGATATGACATCGCCATCATGCACCTTTGCGGAGATTTCCCATAAAACCCCGCAAAGCCCATATAAAAAACAAATGGCGCATGCATTTTCCAATCTGTCCGGCATCTCGCATATAAGATCTGTCCGGCATCTCGCATATAATATAAGCTAGGTTTTGCAGATTTAATATCGCGTCAACCACTTGTAATTCATGCAAGCTTGATCATTCGGGACGAAATAGACTTTCACCGCTCCTGACAGGAAAATGAAGAATTGCATGCTCAAAACTGATGTACTTTCACGTATCTATAATCTTGAAGATACTGAATGATTACTTCAGATTATCACATACGCTAGGATTATTGCTCAACCTTATCAAGACTGCTGAATGCGACATGTATCACGAGTTGAAAAGTTGCTATGAACATATATTTTCAAAGTTATGTTCTATAAAGAAGAGCCTTCAAGTATTCATATGGTGAGAGAAGTAAAACCACTCTGAATCGTTTTCTGCTGGATCCTTTAGTCATTTTCAACTATTGCTTGAGGTAAATTTCCAATCGATATCACATTATTCATGCTGATCTCGAAAAAACGTAAAATTCAATGATCACAAATTTTGGACATTATGCCAGCGTTCATTCCTAAAGTTTGCTATGCATGGATGCCTTTTGTATCACATGAACTTCAGTATCACTCTTAATATCACAGGTAGCCTTATATGCACATGTATATCCATATGAGTAGTTCATTACTGCTATGTATTGACGATAGTGCGATGGTCACTCACAGTGGTTAAAGTCTTTTGAGAACCGGTCGCACCGTTTCGGGCATACAATGGACTATTTTGACCAGTTTGCGATTCCCAAGCTCCATGAAAGTCATACGACATAAGGAGTATGAAATCGAGGTACCTGAAAAGGCATGTATAAAGTGCACAGTGTTATGGAGGGAGAAGAGAGAGTGATTTCGAGAAGCACAACTGGAGAGCAATGGAGGAGGCTAAATTGTTCTCCCCATTTCCTTTCAGAAGTGGATCCTATCAGAGTTTTTCAAGTGTTAGAGATCCCATCAAAGGAGCGGATTTTGTTCTCCATCTCTCCTCCTCTCCCCTCCCTCTCCCCCCTCATATGATGGTCACTGGTGCAGCCTTTACCACAAAACATTCCGTGAACCATCCTCTCACACTTTCAGCGGACGAGCGAAAATTGACAGCAACTTCGCAGAAAAATTTCACAAATATTGGACTTCTGTTTTGCAGCAATGTGTCAACTCACCGCAAACGTTCCTCCATAATGATTCGAGACCTTAAGAAGACTAACAGCAAATATCATCGTGTTCTGTACTTTTGCAGTGTAGATATGCACCGCGGAACATTGTTCAACACGACAAGAAACAATTAGCACCATGATGATCATATGCAGCGGCCATGTAATTGGGGGTTGATTCAAGAGCATTTCTCTTAGAAACTCCAGCAAGCTTGCGTACAATAAATGAACTCACTGTGCGATCACCGGTACATCATAGCCGTTGTTAATATTTGACTCGCCTGCTGCTACGGCAGCCGTCATTAGCAAACGCGGTCGGCCACTTTGAGCTGCTTCAGCTTCAGCTGCTGCCAACATTTCCTTAAAAAAACGGAGCGTCCTTCAGAAGTTGCTCTAAGTGAATGCAGTGGGAAGGAGGGATATCCTAATCGCTCCATGCAATCTCATTAAGCGAACGGGGTAGGTGTTCAGCAACACGATTGAGCATGCTTGATTCCTTATGTAATATATTTATTTTTTTGTTTTTGCAGCATCAGATAGTTCTATCCTATAAATGTATTATCCACATTGAATTCACCCTTATCAAAGAATTGCTGCAGCGAAATTGCCATTTCTTATTGCAAAGCTCACCTTTAAGAAGGCAGAAAAGTTTTCTTTATCTCCAGGTCCGGTTGGATACTCCCAATCGATATCAATACCGTCGAAGTTATACTTGCGTACAAATGCGATTGCGGAATTGATGAAGGTCGCCCTACCAGCTGCTGTTCTTGCCATTCTCTGAGAAGGTTATCATTTTTAACATCGGTGAAGAATGCAAGATCGTTGAAAACGGAATCAAGAAGCCATTTCCCCTCACGGCAAATATTTTGGGAGAGGAGATGCTGCATGAACTGAATAAGGAACCTAACCATTTGCAGAATTTATGAGGTTTTTGGTTCATCGATCGAAAGATGGAAATCAGTATTCGCTATGCACTCTGCCAATGACGATGTAATGTTTCAATACGCAAAAGAAATGAACAAAACATATTAGCTAATGCAAGAAGAACTTTGCTAGGTATATAAATGAACTGACGCATTTCTTCAAATAATTTGGTGCATTTCCGATCTCTGTAGTAAGCTCCATGATAAGTGAATTATTTCTCGATTTATTTCAGCGCCTCATATTATGATTAAATCATTCAAATGCCAAACGTGGAAAGGTTCAGTGCCGAATGTCCATCCACCAAACGAGAGTGATGTCTTCAGAGCTATCGATCGAAAGATGGAAATCAGTATTCGCTATGCATTCTGCCAATGACGATGTAATGTTCCAATACGCAAAAGAAATGAACAAAACATATTACCTAATGCAAGAAGGATTTTGCTAAGTATATAAATGAACTGACGCATTTCTTCAAATGATTTGGTGCATTTTCGATCTCTGTAGTAAGCTCTATGATAAGTGAGTTATTTCTCGATTTACTTCAGCGCTTCTCTTTACGAATGCTTAATATTGAGCATTTCAAAATAGGCGTGCTAACCACAATCTCATATTATGATTAAATCATTCAAATGCCAAATGTGGAAAGGTTCAGTGCCGATTGTCCATCCACCAAACGAGAGTGATGTCTTCAGAGCTGGATCGGTCCGTTTCAAAGCATTCACTCGTGCATAATTGCCCTCTCCAGCCCAGCTAGTTGGCAAGTCGGTTTCATCGTAAGCCCTTCAAACCTTGCCAAATACTATATAGTCATGATATTCATCATGAAGACGCAACCAATTTCGACATTGACAAATCATTTCTCAAATGTTACCAGGTATAATACAAAAGCTGCATAATATTGCCTTCACTAAGCTGCTCCTACGATAGATTGACAATGAAACCGATGGAAATGTGCAGCGTTTCTTCAGTGTATATGCCGAGACAACCGAAAACTTGCAAGGAGCAGATGAGAATATCTCATGTTCCGAGATTCATGAACATTCTTCAGTCAGTACGGCAGCGGGGAAACGAAAACTAAACAAACTTTCCAGGAAATGTTCCACAAAAATCTGGAAACTCGTGGTGTTTTTTGTTTTTCATTTGAACTTCCTTGATATCGGTGGGGCAGATATTCGCAACGCCACCTATCGAGATGGAAAATCCTATATTTATACTGCATAGTACGACCTATTGAATACGTAGTTGTAACCTGCACTTTTTATGGCTTCGTTAGAGAGGTGCATGAAGTGAGCGTGGGAAGGAAGAGTGAATAAAACGAAGTGTTAGAACAGTTTATGTATTCTGTTATCTTATACAGATACTCGACGTTTGATTCTTGAGATGATTCATTTTATACAAACAAATCGTGGGCTTGAAATATTGCTGCTGAAAATATTAGCCTCAATGGTAATACAAAAATTGTTTTTGGCGATTTTACCTGACTGTGAAGTCGTCGTTCATCCAGCCAAATGCGTACAGTATATGACTGCAAAGTCCGGGAATATAATCTTCAGGTACAAATTTGCCACGACCTTCAAGAATTTTTCACTTTGAGATAATCAACGCCAAAGAACGCAGGATCATTCAAAGCAAGCGCTCTAAAATTATGAATTATGTTTTTGCAAACAAAATGTTGCATACAGCATTTTATGCCAATAATTTCAATTGCTAATCTAATCCAGTTGTCAATCTATTGATCTGATTTCAGGGAAGAGTTTGCCAGAGTTTTTTAATTTCCCCACAAACAAATTCCACCTTATTTTCAAAGAGGTATTCCCTGTTAGTAGGTCACCAAGAAATTCATCTTTCCAAATAGTTATTTTTGCTCCTATTCTATCGAAACGATGCAGGCATCAACCAAGATTCTGATTTGTTTTGCTTTTATTGCGCGTCATCTTTTGAATAAATTCTGTTCTATTAATATTATTTGAAATTGCAAGAGGAATGCTGTTTACAGATTAGATTTTGAATAATATTCAGTCTACAAGTAGACTTGTGAATGTTACTCGCACTGGTGGTTGGAATTGAGACCTGCGTGTAGTCATAACACAATCAGTCAGATATTGCTTTCTTTTCACTGAAATGTCTGCTAAGTTACAGTTATTGTGGAAAGATAAATGTTGCTTTGGTTTTCTCGCCGGAAGCGAGCACTACAAATGTAAAGGCATGACTGATCTATTCATTTGGAGCGTAATTGTCTGAATGAGCCAACCTGGCCGATATTGTGCCCAGTTGGTGAAGTAGCATCCACGCACATAGGAATTTGATTGACGTTCCACACGGTGCACGATTGCTGGAGCTGCAAAATATAATAACTGACTTGGCGTTATTCTTACTCTGTATAAACTGATCTAGAAATTGTGCATTGCGAATGCTGAGAAGCTACTCCTCATATTCGATTACTGCGGCAATGTGAAGGAAAGATAGTCTGAGGTTGTTTATTCCCCTTATATTGCAGTCGAACTGTTAGAAACCTTGCCAACTCATTTTTCTTACTCGGCAGCTTAATGAGTTTTTAGCTGCAGACAGTAGTATCATGAGCGCCACTGTCAGATAATGGTGAAATCTGTTTTATTTTCATATAAAATCCCTAACCAAATGTAAGAGTTAATACACTTTCGTTTTGTGGCATTTCGATTCTGAACTTTCTTTTTTAGTTTCTGACTGATGTTGAATTATGAATAAAGAATTTCAATCATGCAATTTTCGTGAGAGTTTTTCAAGCAGAGATTGTAAGAAATATCCTTTTGTGAAACCGTTACACCGTATGACCAGCCGGCTTCGCCACTTTTTTCATCGTTTGTTCGCTACGAACGCAAAATTTATGTTTGCAATGTTAAGCCGCCATCCTATTGCAAAATATATGTTCTTTTGTATGCATCATTTGTATGCATGCCTCAAACCTGGAGAAATCAATATGTTGCAAGTTTTTGCGCAAATGAACGTTGAAAGGGACAGAGGAAATTGAGGATACAAAAAATCATGCAAATCACTGAAATTCTCAACATCAGGATGCTTTCTTTTGCATGCAGAATGCTCAGAAAGCTGAATGGGGGAGTGTGAGAGACTGCAGAAATGGCTCATTAGCAGAGTTCACATGGTCACCTGTATCGCTTCCTTCCGCATCGATCGGTTGGAACGCAATCGACAAAGCTATTACCAATAATGCTAGCTTCATGAAAGCGAACATTTTCTGAATTATTATTAATAAGCTTTTCATGTGAGACTCATTTCAAAGCGTTGGGTCGAAATTACTGTAGCAACTTACGGTAACGTTTTGGCTAAACCAGATGATCCTATTATTGGCAGCTTTCATATGGAAGTTTCTAATTTAAGAAGGCGCCAGACAAGTAGTGCGATTCATCGCCACATGCAAGATCTACGGTCCGGTTTTGTGCTTGAAATCGAATTACGCCTTCGTCAGTAGGGTGGCAAACACTTTGGCTATGACAGCTCTTTATTGAAAAATACTTTTTTTTTTCATATTACAAAGGTGATCAATCTCTGCAGCCGTGATCGACTATTGGATTAAGCTGCAGTCCAGATGCCAGCCATTGGTGAACCCTGTTTTAGGCTTCAGGAATAGGAGAATGAGTGATGAGTCAAAAAATTTATTTGCCTTTCTACAGAATATTCATTTTCAAAGTCAGAAATCTAGAGATTCCGAAAGCATTTGCAATCGCAAGTTGCAAGGCGAAAATTACTTACTGTTCTAAGCATGAAGGGAAAGCTTATTATAGAATTTGAAAATCAATTCACGACGAAATTCTCAATGAAGTTGAATAGGATAACTCGTAAAAACTTCTCAAAAATTTCCTTGCAACAAAAATTTCTTCACGTTGGCAGTTCGGAGAATCAAGGCAGGGGTTTAGTCTCCTTATGACCCGGGCATGAATAAGTTTTGCGCATGAAAAAGAAATGCGCCACTGAAACATCATTCCTAGGTCGCTGCGTGCGTCCGACAGAAGTGGGATAGGAGATTAATATCATTAATAAATAAATATCATTGCTTGTTCCCACATATTTTTTGGCTCTCGGCACAATAGTGCTATCTATACTTAGATGAGGAGCGGAGCGATGAACACTATAGAACCACTAACATCCTGTTAGGAAAAGAAATTTTCCAGCAATGAGACTACATTTAGAACAATAGCTATTTCACATCGGAAGCAAGAGTTGACGGGAAGCCAAATCCGTGGGTAAAGTGGTGGCGGTAGGGAGTGAAAAGGGTGCAGTCAAAGATCATGAGGTGCCACCATTCCAAAAGAGGCCAACGAGTTTCTGAAGGTAGCATTGACTCCCGATCAGATTGCTCACATATACAGCAGTAGACGCTGTACTTTACATTGAATGAGCTGAATTTATACTGGTGGAAATGCAATGAATACTGCAATATTCAATGGTTCGCGAAAAATTAGCATAATCCTTGAATGAAGTAAGCCGATTTCGCGAATACTGAATCAGAAACCGCGCACCGGTCAAGAATCAATCACTTCTCATCTATGATTCCATTTTGAAAAATCATAATCCAGAAATTGATTGCAGCAGAAAGACTGTGGAATATTTTAAATTCATTTCGCACACTTACAGAGTAATCCATGAGCATAGCATGGAATTGGCAAGTGAAAATTTTTCTGCAGCGACAAACCTCTGTCTCATGAAATGTTTAATTTGTGTGCAACTACAGATACAAAGGCACTGAATTCGGTCACTAGTTTGTACGAGTGACGGCGCGTTGTTGACCGTGTTCATCATTGAAGAGTTCTTTTAAAAAATTTTGTTTTCGTGTTCCTGTTAAGTAAAGTGTGTGAAATTTTGAAACCATTTTCTGGATACATTCGAATAGCATTTGCGGAATGTGCAAAAATTCTATTTCACAATTTGCAGCACTTACTAATCGGAATATCTATGTCAAATGGCGGATTATATTCGAACCGAAATGATCAACGCGAATAATTCATGATGCTCGTCATTGAAGTTGTCGAGCTTATTTTCATTAAACGGCTCAGTGCGGAATCCTTTGTGAGCATTTTATGCGCATAGGAAGCCGGATTGGTCGATTGGTATTCCCCTTGTTTGCATTAAAGCACGACCTCGAAGGGCTCGCTTGGAATTTAGCATCACTATGTATATCAACACAATTCGGAGCGTTCATTGTTTGATTGACAGGTTTATTGTTAAATTTTTCGCGTATCATGAACGTAATACGCGCATGACTGAACGGCTTCCCCCAAAAGTAACAGGTAACCTTAAGTCACAATGTTATTCGGAAGTTTGTAGCATGTACACGCTGGTCCCCATTATGGTACTTTTATTTTATCGCTGTTGGTGCCATTGCAGTTGTTGCTAATGATGTCACTGCATTAGCAGTCGTTTTCGCTTATGCAGTTCCTTTGAGGACCTCATTGCCATTATCGCCGCAGTAATCATCGGTGAGGTTGTTATAGTAATCATTGAAGTATGTTTTTGGGAGGATATCATTGCCGCAACATAGAGGTTTCACGGTAGTTTTTAATCCGCAGCCACCTTCATAAAAGGAAAACTTATGTCACAAGCACAACCACAAACATGATCTTGAGTCTACAGTCCAACCTAAAAAAAAGTCTTCGAAATTATTTCATGGAAGAAAGCTAATTGATGGAATTGATGTGAATTACGATTGCTTTATGTATTCACTACCTCAGCTGCAGTTTGCTGAGATCTTCAACAGCGCTAACATTCCTGGTACATGGTTCATTGTGCCGATTGCTCTCTGAAACAATGATCGACATTCTATAAACGAACACTGCAATTGCTTCGTTCAGCATAACGCAGCGTTTGAATGGTGTTCATTGAAATATCTACGGAATGAAGCTTTTGACATGAGATCACAGGGTAGACTTGTCCGAAAGTGGAATAAATTTCCATCACCTGTATTTCTGCCATCGACGAAAATGTCCTATGGCAGTGTTAATGATGAGTGATTTCCCAACTGTAGCTCTACATCTTCAGCCTAATTATTACATATGTTTGCGACACGCATTCATCCAATCAACGTTAACTTGTTTGGATGGGCACAATTGCGGGCGTGGTAACCATCATCGGAGTATTTGTCAAAGTTTTCAGGCTTTTAAGATTTGCTTTATCGAGCTGCCAGGAGAACAGATTTGGTAAGAATGTCGGTGGATAAAAAGCCAATCGTGAACCCATTTGAAATGTAAGTGTGATACGTCCATGTACGTTGGTTATATGCTTTTTTTTCTTTTTTTTTTTTGCTGTTCTGCCCACACAGTATTGCAGTCTTTATTTTTAGCTTTGGAATGCTTCCGTGGTGTGTTCAAGTTCTCATATTGGCGCTGAATCTCCTGCAAACCCACACTCACAATAAGTGAGATAAATCCTCAACAGTTGAATCTTCTCTTCAATCCTGCAGATCTTTTTTTCTTTTTGGCAACTTATCGTGGAGAACAAAAGGCTTGAATTGGCTGAACTGTACGAGTTGAAGAGACGCTGCCTTGAAATCAACTATAGCACCAAAATCAGTAGTATTTTCAAAAATGTCGTTCGAAAAAAATTTTTATCATTTTCTACGATGGCGATCTCAGCTTGAAATATTCGAAGATTTTACGCGATAGTCGTTTATGTGTGTGACGCAAGAAGTGATTTCTAGCAATCCTTTCCACACAGTGTTATACGTTGTATGGCTATACAACCCGAAAAGATGTTACATTATCAATAAAACCGCGAAACAAAATCTTGTGGCAGTACTTCAGCAGTAAAGAGGAAGAATCCGTGTTGCTGACGCTGAAATCCATTCGTGTTTCATCGATGCCTTTTCTAAGAGACGGTTCGATCACTGTGGATAGTTGACTGTTGAGAAAGACGATCCAACATGAAAAACTGTCAATCTGAAGGAGCAAAAGATGACATTTTCAGAAAGGAAACAACGAAGAAGCACTTCTTCATAGGTGATACTTTTCGGCATATTTCCCATTACAATAGAAAAAAGGACGAAGTAAGATATAATTTTCGCATGAACTCTCACGACCAGGCGCCCTTTCCCACTCTCCACTCCCCTCCCCCTCTGCTCCTGCTTCCTGCTCTTCCACGTATTCCAGATAGAACACAATCGGCGAATTGCCAACATGATGGCAACTGGCATGTTCCCAACCTCAACAGCACTTATACTCATTCAAAGTCACGGCCATTGCGCTCTCTATATCCTTCATATGGGTTCATGGCCAGAAGCGGAACATTTACTAGCGCACGCTTGCTCAGAACAGCGAACGAAGTGTTGAAGCGGGCACACAAGTTTCCGTTACACCGATAACATCCAGCTCCATAGGGACTACTGAAATTTTCTATTTCGGAGGTCGTCTAGGTTTGCTTTTTCAAAGTCCATCCGATCAACCAAGGAAATAGATATATTTGAAGTGAATGCTTTGTTTTGATGATAAACGCATTTACTCTGCCATACGTCGCACTTGAGGTTTCAGTAGTAGAGTAGCTAGTGCAACAGAACTACGAAATCTCTTCTACCAGGTGAACAACACTCGCTTCCTGATCCAACCATGCTTGCTTCGGTAGCCTGGACGAATTAACAGGATGGTACTTGTAAGCTTCTTTTTTTGGAAAGTTAGCTTTTTCGATCGTTTTCTTACCTTATGCACTGTCACTGAGGCGCTTCTGAAGAGACGGGCGAATAAAAACACTCTCAAATTAAAAATAATCTCTAAACTGTGTGGCACATTTCAGAATCGCTAACTTTCCAGAAAATCTTTATTTGACGGTTTTCCCAATCACTTTCTAGGCTCATAGGAAGTGTTCCATTAGGACTGACGTCAACATCCAGCTGCTCAGAGATTTCAATATGTGGGGTATTGTAGGCACGGACGCGGTCTCGATCACAGTGACCTTCATGCTCTTTGAATGCGGAAAACATGGCCAACGCTACCACTTTTCCTCCTCAGCAGCCAACTAGACGCCAACTTCTCTAAATGTCAAAAAGAAAATTGCAACGAAGCTAAGAAATGACTAATGTTATCTTGTCACTCAGTCGTGCATAGATTTATATGTTAAACTTCGTTCTGGTCATTCCCGGATGTGCTATTTCTGAGAATGTTAATGTGCTAATTTGCATCGACGCATTCATATCACCAATCCAGCCGCTTATGTGTCGAGTGCATTTATTCCTGTGTGATATTCGTGGCAACCTTTTCATCCGTTACTAGTAATACATTGTTCAGGAATAGGCTACCCAGTAGAACTGAAGGTTTTGTGAGGTAGACATTCATAAGACATTCGAACTGGTGTTATTTTGCTCAATATAAGTGCACTCTTTAATTGCAAATGCCATGCAAAATCCTTCCAGATAGCAATTTCCGACGTTATATTG
This sequence comes from Baylisascaris schroederi, assembly GCA_006503575.1. Classification (NCBI taxonomy): domain Eukaryota; kingdom Metazoa; phylum Nematoda; class Chromadorea; order Rhabditida; family Ascarididae; genus Baylisascaris; species Baylisascaris schroederi. The sequence continues at coordinate 12,578 of QEWY01001871.1, read as the reverse complement.
AAAGACTGAAAACGCGACCTGCAAATAAGGCCATATAAGCATGGAAACCAGAAGAACAACGGTGATTTAGATGCCTCCGAGCTTTAAGCTGGATTAAATTGAACGATGCAATCAAACCAGACCTTGAAAAACGTCCAACTGATGGCTGAAAAAAATCGACCTGCGAAATATTAACGCTCACAGTAGTCGAAATGAAAATCTCCTTGTTCCCCTACTGCCCACATTTTCTGTTGTGGTTTTATCGATAACAAAATTCATCTAGAAGAAATAACGTTTCATGGAATGCACAACAAAAAATAACATTTGCACTAGTCAGACAAGTTTATGCAGACTGAGCAAGAGATTGTGAGATATTTCTGCGGTCTCTGATACGGATTTGCCTTGATGAACCAGATGTGCCAGAACGCAGGAAACGGAGTTTTTTTATGACTATCGAAAAGTTCTCATCGATGGAAATATGTGAAAGTGCGAATGATGCAGCTTGAAGCCAATCATAATCTGCTATGTGTTGTACTGTTGACGCTCTTTCGCACCTAAAAATTTCAAATCCCCATAGAATGAAGCTAGCACTGCCATCGAGCGCAACTTAATGACGGTGTGTAGAGGAAATGATGACATATCGGGGACGCAACACTTGTTATGATCGAAGTTCTTGTTATAAAAATAGCCTTCCAAAGACGCTAAAATGTGACGAAACTGTTGCTTCGAATTTCGCAACTTGCTTATTCCAAGAAGCAAATAATTAAGCAAAGCTCTGCATACCTCTAATCAAAGGCGATAAAATACCCCTCCTTTATACGGTGTTGCCACACCAAGAGGCGGTACTAACTGAAGTGGGATAAGCCGTTTGCGATAGATCAAAACTGCCGATATACAAACGATCAGGATAATCAATAGCAGCAGCATCGGCCACAAGTAACCACTCTGTTCGAAAAGCGCACTGAAAAACTCATCAGAATGAATGTTGAAATATCTCGTCGCCATGCGTGGGAGGCTGCCGAAGTTCTGCGACATTAGCTTCAGGGCGAGTTTTCTTAAAACGACTACGCCATGTAAGAAGACGGAGTACCTACGAAAAAGATCTCCGGCTAGAATGGAGAACATCCGTCGATGTAAATGCTATTGTGATTCTTGAAATTTCTTAGCCTTTTTAAGGCTACTGCCGTCATTCCCTAATCTCGAAAATGCCTCTTTGCGCATATGTTCTCCGGTTTCAAATTCATCTCAATGTAGGGGGAGGGAGGAGGGAGGGGGAATGGGTGGGCAATCGGTCTTTCGTATTACAGCACGCAAGGAGATCGCTTTCATAGACCTGGAACTGCCTAGGAACAGATCTCATGAGCAATACTAACTACGAAGCTACAATCCAGAGACTGCTAAACACTTGGAAAACTTCAACTATATGTGAAGCAGAAGAGGTGTGAAAAACTCTGAAAGGCTGAAACACTAGAGTTATCACGCTTTTAAATAGAGAATGATTTTGGAAAGAGATGTTCATTTCAACTCAGTTGCAAAGTTTTGCACTACAAAGTCAAGTTATCACGATGCATTTTCGTTGCAGGATTCTATACAGCTACTTCACTTCGATAAAATATCAACAAGCAGTGAGATGTTCATTTCAACTCAGTTGCAAAGTTTTGCACTACAAAGTCAAGTTATCACGATGCATTTTCGTTGCAGGATTCTATACAGCTACTTCACTTCGATAAAATATCAACAAGCATTTTTTTTTTTCACATTAGATGAATAGACACCTACGTGGCAATGATCGGTCCGCTGAATCTACCAATACCACCGACAAATGCGAATACTCCTTGCATAAATCCCTGAAATTAGCATATCTCCTTTAGTGCCAACTTCATGCGCATACTCGAGCATTGCGTGCATGAAATGACATCGTTAATATGATTCTCAGTGTCAGCTCTATTTTCGCTGAGAAAATCCATTCAGGAGGCGTTAATCTTTTAGCATTAAGAAAAGAGTACGCGCCTTGACTGTGACTTCCATAAAGCCTCAAAGAATTATAACACTGCTAGGGTTTTCTTACTTCTATTCACCACTAAATAGAAACGAATAAATTGCATTTGCGTGCGTAAACTTGGATGTGACGTGGCGATCATGAATTTATGATAAGCAGTCTTTCATGAGCAGTAACTTTGCCAAACCGAAACTCCCCATTTGCTCCACCATTCAATTCCGCTCATCACTTACGTCGCAATAAAAGTCTTGAAAACACCTTTTATTTACTCATGCACAAGAAATGTGTAGCAGATTCTAAGAAAAATTTGCGTGCGCTCCCTTCTCACAATGCTTTTAACAGCATGGAATACCAAGTAGACAAGAACAGAGAGCGCAAAAAGGTAACACAAATATACCATTAAAACCATATTCGCATATAAAAATTCCAGAGCATAGAAGCACATCAGTGACAGAAAATTAACAAGGACTTCCTATAATAGTCTAGGTCCTTAATTCTACTGATGGTCGTTTCTTGAAGCGTGCCAGCATCAACTGTTGTAAGCAAACATTTAGAAAATGGATCCATTGAGACGTGCTAGGCTTTTGCTGCATTAGCGACTAAGAAATAAGTTCAAACAATTGTACGCAGAATTGGCTGCAACTGAAAGAGGGGATTTAAATGGGCTTTGGCGGCAGCTCGACGGAGACAACATCGAATTCTCTTAAGCGATATGGAAACTAGCACTTACAAACCATACTAGCCTCGCATGTTTTGGTTCAGATTATATATACACATCTCTCTCTTTACATGCACGCAGTCCAAGATCTGCTCAGGATTTTCATGATTTACGCCTATGTTGGCACGCCTACAGGCTGTAAAATGATCTTCACCTTATCAGCCTCGATCTCAAAACTCAATGCATCGGAGGACTCCGAGCATTGAAAGAAGCAATCTTCATCACAGGATAACCCGTTATGTCAAACTTCGACCTGATCAAGCAGACTCAAAAAAGCTGAGGCTAAAATTATTGCGCATTCTGTGGGCGATATGGTGGCATTTCCATCTACTTGGGTACAGTTTATCAAGCGGCAGGACCAGATGAACTGGAAAGGATATGAGAGACTTGGCGCGATATGTACATTAAAAATCATATTAACTAAATCAGAAGTTTAATAATCCGTTAACAAATGATTGAACAAATTGCTCCCGAATTTTTGATAAAAGGCACAAATTTTGGAACCACTTCAATTTTTGGAAAAGTACTTTCTTGCAGTTGATCAAATCTGTGCAGTGTTAGACGTAATTACAAAAGCGCTTATCGCGTCATTTATTCTCAAAAGTTTTGCGCTTGTTTTAAGTAGCAAAATACATTGCAACAGCACAACTTCCTGAAAAGACGACGAAAATGCACTTCACTATTCCTCAATGAACCATAGTTAACTTGCAAGAAAAGCGACTTCACCTGACTTCTTGGACCGATAATCTCTGCAAACAGTGTTCCACTCGGCGAACCAACAAATGGATAAGAAACTCCAAGAAAAACTGTCGAGCTGACGAGAAACACGGGAAATGGCACGCGTGTTGTGTGATTACACCATTCGTATGAGTGAGAGCAACCTCCTGAGTTGGCCATATCTTCGACGGTTGAATTGACGTCTACAAAACAAAAGCTTCCGGCACCACAATGGAGCAGCTAAAAACTCCAGAAACGTCTCTCAAACTTTCGTCAAGAACAACGGAACTTTTTTTCTTCATCCCACAGACGAAGTGTAAATGTTGGCAAAAACTGGCAAAAACTGGCAACTGGCAATGTTGGCAAAACAACGGAACAACTTCTGGCAAAAACCGTCACCAAAGTGTGTAAATGTTACTGTAGGTGGCAATGAGGCCAACTCGAAAAGCACATTATGAGCTGACTTCGACATGCGCTTCTATGCTCAACCTGACGGATCAAAGCCAATTCTACTTAGCGAAACTCGTGCATGGTTTGAAAAGCTTTTTGAAAAGCTCGCCACTGCTCGAGACTGACGGTTTCAAGCAGTTCGCATCGCCCGTTAGATACCCCATCCTCCATACATTTTCCTAGATGAGGATGAGCTGCGCAAATCCGTGTCTAAGAATATATCTTGTGAACTTCTCTTTCGAGCAAGATTCACTTGCAAACCGCCTCAGTGCATCAGTATTGAAGAATATGTAAAATGCAGTCAAATCGCAGGTGGAAGAAATGCGACTCCTTCTCAACAATCACGGAAGATTTTGCGACTAGGTGTGAGGCTCTCTCCATGCTAAACATCATCCTCTCATGATACTTGTATCTACAATACTCTCACAAGCAGTGAAAGGACGAAAAATTCTGATATTGCACTCTAAATTGATCTATCAGAAGCACCATCCCCTCCAGTCAGCTCTCATGCCGTACAGAAGCCGTGGGCATAAATGACAGCTAAGTGTAGATCAGGTGTGCTCAATTCGGCTTCGGTCGTTGGCTAATGATGTGAAGGCACATAGAGACAAGTAGGTTGGAGGGCAAACGGATGGACGGACGACCGTTCAGACATCACGTGGACACATGCACATACACAAGCTTATAGAAAGAATGTCACGAGGGCTGTTTCGCACAAAGACATAATAAAGAACCAACGAAAAAATTATATGAGCGAATGCCTCTCAATTTTGCTGCTTTATTTAAGGAAGAAATACTGAAGTCATCAGCATCCGATGGGCAAGAGACAAGCCTAAACGTTAATCTTTACGCAACCGATCTGCAAAAAGTAGAGGCCGACTTAAAGACCACTGGAGCCAAGTGGATCAGAGTGGCATTGGGCCAGGGCAGGTGGAAGCGATATGAAGAAATATTTCGTAATGGATGTTCTGTTCACTGAAATAAGTAAATGAATAAATGAGAAATAATAAAGGTGCGACTTCAACAAATTTCGAATGAGATTCTGAGAAAACCTGTTTTAATATAGTCGAGCGGACCGCTGTAGAAGGGCCAAGGAATGTTAAGAAGATGATATATAGAAAATCCGATCAGTCCGCCCAGAATCATTTTGCGTTTATCGCTGAAAATATACAACGAGACAGTGGTCGTTGATCGGTGATTTATGCAGATGGATTCATAAAACAAATGTGAAAGCTGCTTGTTGATGCCATTGAAGAAGAAAGTTTCGTAAAATCATGTATGATGCAATGCAAGGCGTGCGTAACATCTCATAACCAACATCTAAGCCCCTCTCGTGAACGATATGGTGAAGTCTCGAACATCGGCATCAGTTCTCAAACCTGCATGCTGAATGCGTCAATGATCACCATAAAAATGATCACACAGATTTTCCTGTCGGTTTGAAACGTGTCAATGGAACGACTGATGCGCCTGGAAAGCCTCAATGTCACATTGGTTTACTGTAAGCGGCTGTCTAAATTACCGTGATAGAATCGGCAAGGATAGTCTTGGAGGAGACAAACGGTTCATATTTGTTCACCCACTTCATTGTATTTCTATTCTCTTTGCAAGAAAAAGGACCAAAAAAACAATCTTAGACAATAGTATCATCAGTGATTTCATGCGATCAGAAACAGGATTATATTTTGACAGCCTACTGAAGTTAAATAATTCCGTTGGAGGAAGCATTTTGGCGCCTGGAGCAGCATTAAACTGAGAATAAGTGAGTGGACGGAGATATTCTACTTGGAACTAAAGACGATATTGGTAACGCTGTGCTATGCTTACATCTTTCCGATATTTGTGAAAGCTATCAGTAAATACAACGTGAAACTGATCACATTGGAAGCAGCAATGATAATGCCATTCCAAAATATCGCCTCTTGATTCGTCCAGTTATACAACGCCATAGTGAGAGGCGTCATCAACCTTCAAAGCAAAAACCATGCAAGAACAATATATAAGCAAAATATGCTCAATTCATTCTTAAACTATGTCATGCTCCAATATCGAAGTGTCTTTTCAGCATAAGGTGCACGTATGTACTATTTTGCGCCAATTATCCAAACGGTTCTTGGAACCGAAAGTCATCGAGAACATGCACCTGCAAAACAGCAGAAGGCAGACAATAAAAGGCAGACAATGATCGGCTTTTCTGAAATACAGCTTGAACGACTGCTTTATATGAACAATGCGGCTATTACTACGGCGAAGGCTTAGTTAATTTTAAAAAAACGAACAAACAAAAAATAGAACCATTGACCAATTCGTCGCTGAAGATCCGCATATTTGCATTTCAATACGGGTACAAAGAAACAAACTATCCACAAACATTTCAACATATATTCGCAGAAATTTAAGTAATCGATATGCAAAAGTGAATAGATATATCCGGATTTTTTTCGACTGAGAGAAAAATTAAAAATAAATTTTGTTATTGTATCCGCTTACTGATGATCACTTACACTTCGGAGTTTGTTGCGACGCATTGTAATGCAAACCAAACGGCGATACAAATTACTGCCGGAATCTTATCAAACTTTGGAACAACGACTTCAGGCGAGGCACCTAAAATATTTGGATAGAATTTTTGGTGGGAATGGAAATGCTAATCACATTTTCCATATGAGATTTGAGCAATCTTCATTAAACTCGTGACCGCTGAAAATTGGAGGCAGTGAATTTTTATTTCGATTCCTGCTGAATCGATGAGAGAAATTTCGGCTGAAAAATATTACCTTTTTTGTTGTTGATAACTCCAGCGTACTCCTCTTGGAAACGTGTGAACAGAACAATCAGAGAAACTACAATAATAATAACCATGACAATCGCTGGTAAATTATACATTGTCACAGGAAATGAGCCAATACGAAAGCCATTTGGGCCAAGTGGCGTGAAAACTACCTAAAAGCTGAGCTATAGTTGGCGAAATTGCCAGCAGAGCATGTGGAAGAAAAGTCCTCAGAAGAATTAGTGAAGTGCTTCGAAACCAAACTGCTGACGTCTATTTAATGCAGAAGTCTAAATTCAGATGCTCACTGTGAGCAAAAAAGAAGAAATTCAACGCACCTATGACACTGATGTGCCACTGCACTTTCGATAGTAGGCTGCAAGTTTGCACAGCGCACACTATGAGATACTAGAAAAAAGGAAACTAGAGGAATTCTGAGTGAAAATAACGATTTTAATTGCAACTGTATCTTACTCATATGAGGGAGACCAAATGGGGCTTTGATTTATTGCAAGGCTTGGAACAAAAAATCCACTTAGCGAGAGCACCGAAATGCGATGACAGCATATATATTAGAGTTGGATTATCATACAAAAGCAATGAGTGCTTCAAGCGCATTTCCAAGTCATCAAGCAGCCTAGAGAACGCGTATGAGTGTAGAAAAATAGAAAAAAATCCGATGCTGGGAAGATCAAAAGAATATAAAACTCTTCAGAACATGAAAAAATGTTCAACAACTTATTATACCATAATAGCAGGTCCAATAGATAGACCAAGAACAAACATCCCGATACCGAGCGATATCGCTTTCACTCTGTCCCTCTGTGCACAACCGACTGCAACATAAGAACGGAGTACACTGAGATTACCTTAAATTTCCATCACTTTATTACACACGCAAGAGAATTAAAAAACAAATCATACAACTTTCCTGGTGACAACCATCAGCCATTCTACGCAGTAGCAATACCGTGTAACCACCTTATTTGGCCTATTTTGACCCGTTAGGAAAAGTGCTTATCGTTTCTGTATACAACTGCAATATGCTTCTGCGTTAGTTCTCCTTGCTGTTTCGAAATGAACAACGAAAGGATAGCGAAGGAAAGAATGCGGAATGTATGGCCCTTTTATTCCGTCAAATCCGAATACAGAATGTGCGACAAATGGTTTGAATTACCGAACTGCCGCATCCCAACCTGCAGATCTCTGCCTTATGATGCGACCAATAGTAGTGTTTTAATGACTGGGTTGGAATAATCTGAATATTCTACACGGTGGGCAAACCTCCTCTACGGGCCCTTCCCTCGGTGTACCAACATATCCGATTAGTCGAACATCAAATTTTCCCCTACAAGAAAATCATTCGAAATAGCGTGCATGGCAGTGTACCGCTTTTCTGTCAGTTAAATGTGCTCTAAAAGCACATATGTATGTTCTGAGCAAAATATGACAAACACTTAATTCAGAACTGTCAGCCTTCAAATTCAAGTGAAATGTTTGGCGTTGCAAAAAATGAATACTTTTGACAAAACATTTAATTGTCGCTTCAGGCGAACAATATGAGCAGATGGAACATTCGAGATTTTACAGCGTCACACCACGAAACTGCATTTGCTAATTTTTTTTTTCTGTAACTGTTGCTACCTATCTTTCCAGCGCTGGAAAGCTTTCAATCTGTCGATGCTTTCGTCATGGTTCTGATGGATTTCAGTGCCCACCGTAAAGTCTTTGCAAGGTTGCTCATGAGGCACTTCAAGTCTAGAAGAAAGCGCTCATATGCAATTCAAGTTTCTTTTCTAGAATTTAGAAATTTTGATTGTAGAACGCTTCTGCACCAGCCGACGCCTCAAGACTGGCGGTTGAACAGACGAACAACAAAAGCCCTCTATTGAAAGCTCATATCGCAGTTGATTGACAAGGTCGCCCTCAAATAAATTTCAGCCCATCACATTAGTTGTTACAAACAGTATGTAGCCACAGAACTGTAATCTAATTTCCCCAGTGCAACCTCGTAGAAAAGGAATGCTATGCTAGGCGGGAATTCGCTCAATCATTCTTCTCTTCGGCAGAATAGAAGAATACCTGAATTAATTAGACGAACCTGTGCCGAAGCCTATAACAAGTCGTGCAGCAAGCATGATCCACTTCTGCCTAGACTGAAGTATCGGCAGAATTGCGTACATCACATTTCCTGCGACCATTAGAATCATACCGCATGAAGCCGGATATTTCGTAGATTTAGCTTTTTGATTCCATATGCCGAATACGAAGGATGCAACAGTTTGACCAGCCGAGAATATCGCAATCACCCATCCAAAAAAGTCGATATTCGCATTGGGATCAAGCTGAATCGTTATAATAAAAATTCTCCAGCAAACAATAATGAATCAATCGCATCACCTCGTATCGAAAGCTCTTTGCAAGATGTGAGAAACAAAAAGAATATTTTCATGACATTTTTACTGAATTTATTCAAAAAACTGCAATAGGAAATTACGATACTCTGGCAACACAGAAGTATTAGACCTGTGTGCAATTTGTTAGCGCCTGCAATTAGAAACGTTGCTGGTGTAGTCGTAATGCTCGAGGCCCTCTGTTGTGTGCAACTGCAAATTATATGCGTTTTGTTCGATTCCACCAAACACTTTTTGATGACACGATCACCTTTGTTGTTACGCATATAACAGAGTGGTTGCAATAGCAGATTGCGGTTTGAAGCATCGGGGCACTCATTAAGTCAACTAAGTGGCCTTCTTTTGAGATGCATTCCAAAGAAATAGATTGTGAAGGTGGAGACCTTTCAGTATATGGAACAGAATTGAAATTTATGAGAAGAACTCAAATTAAATACCAACCGTTTTCAAATATGGCCACATTGATGTGTAGAACAACGAAAATTGAATGCCATTCAGCATCTGTAATGTATTGCATATCCATATTGAACACCATGGTGTTTGTCGACTTTCTAAATCGGTGATTGCCGAAACTTTGCTGAAAATGTATTTCGTTTCAATCTTATTGTGGGAACCGCTGTTACGCATAATATAATTTCTATAATTGGGAGAATCTTATTTCTTTATGCAATGAGGAAATGCCACTCAGCAGGCATGCACAACAGCTAACCACAATCCTTCAACGTTGAAATAGATATAGCATTTTGAAAAACCTATGAATCAGTAGATCACACACATTGGCATCCAATTCAAATATAAACTATTACAATGAATACTGGCATTATATTGGGAATCATTTGATAATTACGTTCACTGCACATCCGGCGAGAACGGCACTACACGCAATACAAACTCCACTCTCTATCAATGAAACTCGTGCTTGCAAGAAGATCAGTGAAAACCATCACTGCCGCATCAAAATCAAACAGCATGGCTCACATTCAGCAGATTAGCTTCCTTTCTGTCGAAAAAGCAATGTAGAAGCCTCAAGAAAAATGATGAAATCGCGGCGACGTCCTCTTGCAGATGGTGCCGTAAGAAGGATTTATAAGCAGAAAATGGTAAACAACATAGCTTTAGCCCTCCCCTTCCCCTCCTCCCCTGCAACCACGGGCACGTTTGAACTCTTGCATAAGCGAGACAGCTTGTAGCCGTCGCTGCAACTCATGTCAAAAGCTCGTGAAGCACTTCAGAAGCCGCCTGCATTAATCGATAATTCATACTTCAGGAGATCATTGAATTGGTTGTAACGGTCTCATAAATATACACATCAACTTGCAAATATTATAGAATGCTTCGCTCAGTTTTCCTTTCTGTCGAAAAAGCAATGTAGAAGCCTCAAGAAAAATGATGAAATCGCGGCGACGTCCTCTTGCAGATGGTGCCGTAAGAAGGATTTATAAGCAGAAAATGGTAAACAACATAGCTTTAGCCCTCCCCTTCCCCTCCTCCCCTGCAACCACGGGCACGTTTGAACTCTTGCATAAGCGAGACAGCTTGTAGCCGTCGCTGCAACTCATGTCAAAAGCTCGTGAAGCACTTCAGAAGCCGCCTGCATTAATCGATAATTCATACTTCAGGAGATCATTGAATTGGTTGTAACGGTCTCATAAATATACACATCAACTTGCAAATATTATAGAATGCTTCGCTCAGTTAGCGAAAAGCCTTTATTCCACCCTGCGACATATCAAAGAAGATAACGCACTTACTATGGAGCAAGCAGAAGTCGTCGTTATATTGCACCTATATGGGGAAACTGCATAAGTCAACATTCAAAGCGTTAAGAATTTATATGGCTTCTGAATGAAAGCAGAATGTAGGCAAGGCTTCACTACTCATTTTTGGTGAAACGATAATTGAATAAGGAATCCATGGTTTAAAAAAACGTGTCTATGATGCTTCCAGATGAACACAGGTCAAACTGAGATGACTTCTCATTACAAAAGAATAAAGAATTTAACAAAAGTCTTCGAAAACCATAGGTCATGGATAAGAAGAACGACTCCAAGAAGATAGTCCTAAAAAATCAAACATTCTGTCACATGTAAGTTTCTCTCCGAAACGACCACATCGTCGTCGCACACTTTATCAAGAGAAAATTTTAGTCGGCCCTATATTTAGTGTAAATACGAGTATTTCAAATTGAATCACCAACATTCAATTTCTGATTTCTTCAAGTTCGTTAGGACGTTGCGAAAGATAAAGGGAGCTTACGAGCTAAGCACAATGAAATGTTAACAACCAACATTCCACGCGTTGGAATTTTTTAGTGGTGGGGAATTTTGAAAATGCAGGAACATCAAAAATAAGCAGACATTTAAAAGTTGCTCGTAACAGGGTTGCAAGGTTGCATGGATCCATTTACATCGCACAATCATGTGTTAACTCATATACAATTAAGTCTATTGAAAACAGCTAAGAAGACGTAAAAAAAAGGAATACAGCTCTAAGTGGTATTGTTGTGCTCATCAGAATGTGCCACAGCAAAGGTGTTTCCAATGATAACGATCAAAAAGCACCACAGTAAGTTTTTCATTCGTTAACTGCATTCATGCGAACTTTCCCACATGATTTGTTTGCTAATTGGAAAAACAAGTAACGTACCTTTTATCAACAATTTTCACCGATGGCATTTTCTTTCGACAATACTGATAAAAGTGACGATTGTTACGGAACAATGTTTTCGGTCTCAAAGAAGCACACAATCTACGTCGTTATTCAACAATAATGAAGTGATCCACATGCGTTCTCGCTGATAATATCGACGTTGGTAAAGATTGCCAAGCGAATGAGCATATAAGTCCATAAATAAACAGATCGATTTTTGTCAATCGTGAGGAATTGCGAAAGAGTTCAACGTGTATACTTTCATAGAAAATAACAATGGCAAGTGACGAATACAGCGTTATTGACTGAAATACCTATAGAAATGGCGAGAAAATGTGCACTTCGAAAGAATACATTAACAACTGCCATAGACCACAAATCAAGATTATGCGAGGACATACTATAGTCATTCAATGCTATACATATACACGAAAAGTAGAGAAAACCTATGGTTGCTTTGTATAAGCTCTTAATCTTTTCCCCTTTCATGCATTCGTCATGCTGTCAGGCCACCTACATGGAACTAATAAGATACTGAAGGAAAACCACTCATTAAAAAAATCATATGTAGGCTGAATCCAACAGAAAGACTCGTGGGATACCACCTTTGCACAGGCCAAGGCATTATTACTGAAAAATGAGCGATAGCAATTTGGATCAGTGAAGTTTTTGTTTACGACCTCAAAATTTTGAGGAACTTTAGTACTCTTTCAAGCATTTCTGCATCGACAGTCACGTTTAGGGAGCTTTGAGCTTAACACCAATAATTATTCAGCACCCACAATCCAACAGTGCTCCGAAGGGCATTCGATTCCCAAAAAAAATTCGCCGAGCGCTAGCAAAACCAAGAAATTTGGAATCCACAGGGATATGAGCTAACCC
>QEWY01001864.1:212525-222781 GCA_006503575.1 Baylisascaris schroederi | reverse complement strand
CATCAACTAAAGAAATTATGAAATCTCATGAATAAAAATTGATATAAAACCAAAAAAAAAAACACTAAAAAAAGCTATTTTAAATACCACATATAATGAATTAAACATACGAATAAATTCGATAATATTTCACAATAATAAGTAATTTAAATAAGTATTCATCAAACGTTGCACCATATTAGAAGAGAAAAATTAAGTAAGAAACGAACAAATAAGAGGTAATCATTGATGAACTAGAACAATATAGGTGAATTGCATCTGTCTACATCATGCAAAAAAAGTCAAAAATTAAATGAAAAGACAATCAAAGCAACATAAATACAAAGCAGGCAAAATGGACCACTATAAACATTTTTTAAATGCTGATTTCATAGAGAAGACGAATTGGTGATCACATAACCATAGGCGCTTCCCGAGGTGAAGGTGAAGAACGTGGTGGTGGATATGGTGGTGGAGGGGGTAGATCCAATACCGACTGCGATGGAGTCCAACTGAAAAATAAAATGATAGTAGAATGTCATCAGAAAAGCATTGAACGAGTTCACCTAAAAACAAAAAAATACGGCACTTTTTCTATTTTTTTCTAAAATAAAGCAATCAACAATAGAAATGTATCAGTCTTAAGTAATAAAATTGCTAGAGTATTAAGAAATAGTAAATTACAAACGGAAAAAAGTATTCAAAAAGAGTGAGCAAAAACTGCTAGGAGGTTTTAGAGTGTTTTCACGACCTCCGAGATTGCACAGTGAGGCATCCAACTCACGTGAAGCACCAAAGCCATACAACGGTTCATTGCCCCTATTTTACTTCTCTCTTGTCCTCCAAATTTTATAAGTCTTTTATATAAAACCGCTTAGTGAAGATAGGTGACATCCGCAATGATATAATATCCAAATGAAAAAACCGTACTTTCGAAATCAAAATCAAAATTTTATCGCAATTTTGATGAAATTCCCCGAAGGGTTCTATAAAAATGGACAAAAATTTCGATTCCACTTCTATGTAGGACCCTTTGAAAATATTTACTCTTATAATATATCTAAATTATAATACTCAATTGTTCACGATTTCCTTGTATGCTTCTTAAAAAATTTTTCCAATAAGTAATCGAATTTTATAGCATCGAAGAGATACAGTTGAAAGATAGAAATGACTAAAAACAATATCATAAGCACCGTAATTGAAAAATAGATGTGTTCATTGCCATTTAGCTTCACTGTAATAAACGTTCCTCATAAACTGTTATTACTGGGGCAGCTATCCTGGAACGTGTTTTCGCCGAAATCATCTCAGGAACCCCTCTGCGTGGTCTGCAAATTACCAACTTCAATTTCACCATATACCACCACCCAATTAAAACCCAAAACGATATGAGTTGAGGGTTAGTTCCTTTCACCAATCCATTTTGGATGACTTCCACCACATGATAATTCAACTTAAAAAAGTAAACTTAGATTACAATGAGTTAACTCATTATCAATCTCAAGTTATCTTTCACGCATAGCTCATCAATCAGATTTACCGAAGTAACACAGATATAGAATCCCGAGATTGTTCACTTCCGTCAATCTCGAGATTATCCACTTCCGCTGAAACGGCTGATCCAACGATCAGCTACAATCACCTCATGACGAACTTCAACTCGGCACTTTCAAATTCAGCTTCATTTTTTGGGGACATTCTTTGGAACTAAGGCGAAACTTATAGGAAAAACACATTAGAAAATGGCATTCACCTCACAATATTAGTTTATCTATAAGAGTAACAAACCTATTTGGAGCGATTGATGCCGCTTGAAGTGGAACATAATGCCTATACAATTGTGAATGATCGAAATAATATTCGCCACGATATACGGGAGGTGGTGGTGGTGGTGTTCGCATATAAGTTGACGGCATATATCCATAGCCATATGTCGATGGTTGCATACCACCAGTGATCATCGTCTGATGTATTGGAGCCGAATTGGGTGGTGTCAACATAAGCGGTGACAAGAGATCCTCACATGATGATGGCCTTCTCAAATGTGGTGCCAACAATGAATCCAAAAAATCGGCATTCATCGACGACGCACATACCGATGACAACGATGAACATGGATCGACGCAAGCGCTTAACCGATCCAATCCACTCGAACCTGAGGAAGTTGTGACCGAAGATGGTACTGGAACTCCAGAGGTAATACCTTGTTGTTGTTCCTGCCATAGTGCACGCATCATTGGAAACTGTCCGATCCGTGACTTCAACAACATATCATCATCGTTGTTATTTGTATAGGAATGTCGTTCATGAAGTAGTTCTCGATCAACAAGCGGTGTTCCCAATGTGCTTGTGGTTGCACCTCTATGTGCACACTGTGCTCGAGCCTAAAATATTCCTCATCAATCAAATTACGATGCTAACCTTACTATTCCACAAACATATAAACTGTGTTAATCGAGGCATTTCCAATATATAACATAATATAACGAAGTTATGGAAATATAAAGGTGTGACGATTGCTAGACCACCCCAGAAGTTGTGCGCGGAAACTACTACAAGTTTCTTTTCCATACTCAACAAAAACAGCAACAACAACAATGATTGCATGAGCGATAGCAAAGGATGCTGCATAAACACCAAGCCGCAAACGAGAAATAAAAAGGAACTCACCTGTAAAACAGCGTGCTCATAAGGTGGTGGTTGTTTCGTCTCTACATTAGCTGGTCGTGCGGCTAATGAATGTGCATGATGTAACACAGCCGAAGAGGAAACACCAGAATCACCGCTCTTAAAATGAAACCGTTTCATAATCGATGGAAAAAAAATTTGGAAATATACCAAAAAATTGTGTCTGAAAAACTTCTACTCAACAAATTCAATTGAACAAACATTTCAGGAAACATTTTAAAAATTTCAGAAACCATTTCAGATATAAAAAACGCAAATCTTCATAAAATTAATCAGCAATCATTCACTATTTCATACTGGTTGCTGTGTGGCCGATTGTAAGTAGGCTCCGGCCAGATTCCGTGACTTTATACTACCTAGCCACCTCGTAAAGCAGCCACATGTGAACGATGACGGTAAAGTAATTCCCCATCCTATCTATTTCTAAGTGAAACGGCGGTGAATCGGCTCCTCAGCAGGGGATGAGCCTAAGCTCTAACCTTCACGTGACCTTAGAACTTCTCCTAAGCAGCGGAAGTGGAGGCGATATGAAGAGATGTTTTGTTGATTAATGTAGAGCAAACTGATGACAAAGTTGAAAAAAAACACATGCAATTATAAAAGTTCAACTGTAAAAACGTGTGGCTAATCAAAGAGCACTGCAATGTAGATCAACTCGTAAACCAACAATTCAATTAGCTGGGCAAAGCATGACCTCAGGCGATCAGATCGAAACGTTAAACAATTCCACTAGAACGGCAATCAACCTTAACATGCTAATGTTTTGGCATAGGTGTATATGTGTAAGGAATGGATAGAACGTAGGTATGGAGGTATGCTATACCCAAAGTTCTTTCATCATCACATAACATCAAAGCATTTCTTAAGTGAAAATTCAAGATGAATCCATACGTTCTGTAAGAAATGATGCGGGTTGTGTGCAGGCATACTTTGTACTCGGTTTATGCCACGTGTATTGTGTGCTTGTACTGCTCGCAAGCCGGATCGCGATTGCTTCTGAAAGAGACCCGCCGATTGGGTGCCTCCCATGAACGGAGGCGTATTCGACGGGGTTGGCCGTGTTGAGGCCACTATTACTGGTTGCACACCGGATAGCGAAACCGAAGTCAATGGCGATACTGGCCTTGACCAAACCTTAAACTCATTCTTCATTATCGTTTACTTACACCTTTGAGGCACCTGTAATTACCTTCTATAGTCTATTTATTCAATCTCAAACTACAGCACAATCAGAACATATATACAGCGAATTAAATAAAAAAAACGTTAAGATAGTTCTATGACTTTGAAAAATATTTTCATTTTTTTAGTCAAATCTCCTATTAGGATTAGCTTTCGGCAGCAAAAATATAAGAGTAAATAATCATAGCTTTCGGCAGCAAAAATATAAGAGTAAATAATCACTTAAAAACAGCTTAATATTTCAAAAAACAAATTACCCAAAATGTTATTTCGCAATATTAACTATAAACTGTATTGATCCATTAAATTGTACGCTCAAAGCATATAAACAACGACGATCTACCAATACTCAGCTTTCTTAAACAGCTATCCCATCATTGCAGATATACATCAAACACCGAATGGGTACAAGAATGATGCGAACTTCGTGTCGACGTTACAATAAAGATAGTTTTAAAAAATTTTTTTGAGCTTTACTTCACATAACTCAATTTTTCTCCCACCCCTTTTGGACTATATTAATACTCACGTTATCAACGAAGAATCTACATAAGTGGTGACCTGTTGATCGAGTTTAGGCTCAGATCTTGCTTGAAGCACAGAGCATCGTAATCCACAATGCGATAACGATACATCCCCTGCATATGTTGCTCGACCACAATCATCTAAATATGTGATTCCAGTGCCGGTAACGGTTGTCCATCTTGGTTTTGTATGTGGATTCACGTTTGGCCTATGTATCGGTGGATATTCGTCAAGAAATGTTCGTTGTGATATCGAAACAGCCTCATTGTAGAGTGGTGGTTGTCGTATCTCAACAGTACCAGATAATCCCGATGGATGTGATGTAGTGACCACAGGTGAAGTGGTGCTGCTATTCGTTGCCGAAGCACCATCATCCGCTTCAATATCTCGCATCCTCTATAAATTTTTATTTTTTGTTTTTTAAAACTAACAATTAATCTGAACGTAATATCCGTTGATAGTGGCAGATAATATCCTATCTGAATCTATCGTCATAGTTTAGAACTCTACGAATAACAAAGAATATATTGAAGAAGGGACAGAAATTTTAAATCTTTCAAAGTCGGGAAATGCCAAGTTGCTGCACTTTATATTATGTTCGAAATTTTCTATGAAGGTGTAAAACAAATAAAAAGGTAATAATAATAATAATAATAATAATATAATAATAATAATAACAATAACAATAATAATAATAATTTTTAGGCGATAAAAATTAATAGGTAATTCAATCAGTACTAGCTCAAATTAATTCAACTATTACTGTTAATTATATAGCAAAACATATTGCACAAATAATAGTCGATAAAAAAGATTCCAATGCGGAATAATTACCTTTGCAATGACCTAAACGCGAAAAACAAACTGTTCACTAGATTCTAAGCATGCTAGAAATAGACCAAATACCATAGAAATATCAATTCTATATAAGTGAATAAACAAATAAATAATATACAAAATGAACAAACAGTAAAATATTGCAGTAAAATAAATAAATCTACTTTATTTCAAAGTACTTCCGGAGGCACCACAGTAAAGGCGCGTAATAATGCTACACCTTAATTTCATGCATCGATATTTATGTTGACTTCAAGCCATTATAACCAGCCTGCTGTCAGCTAAAACCTCCTCTAAACAATTCGCTGCACTTACAATTTTGCTGATTTTATTTCAGTTCACTCTTTAATTCTTTTTTTTTAAATTTAGATTTCGACAAGTACAAGAAGATTGACCATCATATTCTTCCTTTATCTTCCATAACCAACAAACCCCTTACCAAAGAAAAATAAATGGAAAATTGAAAAGTGGATGTTCCATATCTTCAGCTGTAGTCATAGGTACTGGCTTTAAAGTCGCCAATACACCTGAGGAATTCTTTTCGATTCTGATCCTTCCGTTAGGTGAAAAAATGCTATGAAGGGATGAAAATAAAGCAACATTCACTCACCAATGCACTGTATTGCAATGTAGAAGATGATGGGATAAGCTGTGGTGGCAAAGAATGCGGTAATGCAGGTGGAGAATTCAACTCGGATTGCATCGACGACCGATTCTCTTCTGATATCTTTGTACCTGAGGCGATTGAATATGAAACCTGCAAACTTACTTTTGAAAAAAAATTGTAAAATCAACTGTAAAAAGAAAAGAACTCATAACTGACATAAGAGAGGAATGAAGCAATGATAGGAAAATGTGCAAGGAGAATAAATTCATACGAAGTAGTCTCCATCTATATTACGAGCTAGGAGATGGAAACGTGTTCAACAAAATGGAGTCGTGAAGATTTAATTAAGCAGCTCCAAAGTAATTAAAACAATGAAAAGCTCAAAAAGCCCCATCTAAGGAAAGTGAGAAATGAAAATATTAGCAACGAATACTTTAAAAAAATAAAAAAAAAGAGGGATTATATAATCTGCTACCTACAAAAACGAATATATATTCTTGATGAGAGAGGTATAGAGGTGGAAATACTTTCATGCTCCTATAATTTCACCTTGATCAGCAAATCAATTTCATAGTTTATGTACGAAAAGTACAACTTTCTAGAATGGATATAAAATTGAAGAGGTAGAAGAGATAAGGGCGATAGGAAAGGAGGGTGAAATAGTTACACAAGATGCAGAGGATATGTCGATTTTGTCGTGATCGGATAGCGCTGTTGCTGGCAATGGACAACGTTCGCTCTCTTTTGTCGATTGGACATTTTGTGACGATTCGACATTTCGCCTAAAATTTCGCTCTTTCAAATTTTCAAATACTTCCACAAGCACTAATATGCAAAATTAACATAAACCAGCAAACAGGAAGATGTATATTTTAAACATTTACAAAATAAAGAGAAAAAAACAACGAAAAGAATTGAATCAAAAATTGAGAATGGTAATCGATTAATTAACTTCGTTAATACATTTCTATTTTCTGTTAATAATTATGAATGGAAATTGGATTCCAACATAAACAAATAAATCAAAAATAAACAAAAAATTTACAATAACAGAAATTACGCTATATTTTCGAATACAACTTCCGTCTTTCTTTCCCTTTTCCATCACTTCGAAACATTGGTTTGAGAAGGTAATAGAATTCATATATGGCAATTTTTTTATTCTTATTTATTTCAAAGTCTAAAAATGCTAAAATACAACTACGAAGCAATCGATAACCCTATATGCAAATATGCAAAACTTTGACATACAAAAATAACTCAATACTGAAGCATTTTTAGGATTTTGCATAATTTCCATCCTTTGACTGTTGCACTAAATGTATTAAATTTGGACGTGACGAAATTACTATCAGCTAAGAATTTGCGGTTAATTTGAATGACACGGGTGCAACCACTGACCATGGTGATGTACGTTTGTCAATAAAAGGCGAGAAGGGGCAAAGGTCAAATATAGTAATTGCTTTACTAATTAACCAATTTTATATTTTCCAAAATAACCGAATTCTAACTAAATTTTGCTCAGAGTGTATAAAATAACTCACGCTGATGTATGTTGTATAGGTGATGACGTAGACGTAGATTGTGTGGATTGAGATTTGGTTGCGATTTCGGTAGACCGATCCATACTAGCACGTCGTTCTAATGATGTTCTTTCCATTTCGGTGACCATATCACTCAACGAATTCACTCGCATCGAACCTTCATACGAACATTCCGATGCTACACGCGACACACCCGAACACTCTCCTTCTGGAAATACCTTCGTTGGCAATAGTTTAGTGTATGCTTGGTTGGTGGCAAATGTCAAGACAGACGGACAGATGAGAGAGGGAGAGAGAGAGGCAAGACGCCCATACTTTGCAGGAAGTACGAAAATGACAAAAGCCACTTGCTTTATTTTGTGGTGAAAGCGGTGAGGACATAAAAGATTTAGCGGTGAAAGCTATAACACTGAGGCTACTCTTGAAATTGCTTTGTTCTTGAAAATTCGCATGCGATTATTGTGGTAATAACCGATAGAGTACAACCTTTGTAATCGATAAATCGATAAATTAACAACTGATAACTGATAACTGATAAAATAGGATCAAAGATGATATAAATTTAGCAAGGAAAACAATAAATTAATCTCGTTATCGATATCTTTCAATACTACGCTTACCTATAGGGATCACAACTAGAAATTCTTTGCACATCATTTGAAACGAAGCCTTCATAATAAAACAAATAATCGCTCATGTAACGAGTTCAGCACAATAATTTACACCCATATTACATATATAAATAAATATATAAAAATGTAACTACCACCCACCGTTTCATCATAAACTGTTAAGCCCTAATCAGTAACAATTATTCTTAAAATGGTTTCAGTGTTACAACCTAATCGAAGAACTAAACCCGGCTTACCTTTTTCAGCTTCACTGCTTGGTTTATCGGAAACAACCCCTGAAGTGCTATTGCTAGACGTATGCGAAACCAACGATCGTCTTGAGCATAACGGTTCATCTACACTGCGCTCATCACCACATGAGAACGACGACGCTACCTCACTCACTGAATTCACAGATTTTCAATATTTATAAAGAATTTAATGATCAGAAACAACTTCGTGAACCTTTTACCTATTCCCCTTTATGTTTAGCACTTCTATTTGAATACTGCCTCCTTATATAATCCTAGCATTGAAAGTAAATCAAGGTTAAATCCAGCCTCAATCGTTAACAGGAGGCTAGATTTAACTCACGGCAAAATGAGGTCTAATATGACCTTGTAAAAAAAATTACATGATTGATGAAAATTAAAAAGTTAAAAAAAAATTTAGAAAAACTCACCATACGCATATGGATATAAGAAATAATGATTATTGATAGCGATAATTGCTTGATGTAGTGCTCGACAAAATTCCAATAAATAGCGTGCTTTTTGCTCGGATTGAGCATATAATGAGACACATGCGCCATCCATTCCAGTTATACTTAATTTACGCTTATCGAAACTCAATTTCGACATTCGTCCCCATCGTAAACTTCGCAAAGGAATACGTTCACCATCACTACCCACATCGGACATATCGATGCCTCTATAAATTACAGCCTTTTACTTTTTTGTTTTCAAAGAATCATTGCACCTCAAAAATAATATTTCAAAGTGTTTCATTTATTTACTTGCACTCATCTATCTATCGAAATTTTTATTCGTTAAAAGAAAAAAGAATATAATGTATACCGGTTTCCTGCCAAGAAAATTTTTTGGCCTTTTTATAACAAAAAAAATAAAAAATAAAATTTGGATCAAAGCCATATATCATTCAAGCAATAATAAAATACCTTAAAGCTTAGAGTTATTAAAAAATATTCCAAATCGCATCAACAATAAAAGATATAATCAACACTAAAATACTCAGAGCTTCAAATATTAAAGTCCTTTATCGTATTGACATTCTAAATATCAATCCTCAACAAAGAGTTATTCACTTACTTTGGAGTGATACCAATTATAGCGTTATCAACTGTATCCATCTTATGCCGTCGTAAACCATACAAATGACAATTTAATGCAAATGGACTCCTGAAAATAATTATGCATATAAGGAAATGAATAAAATGAATAAAAATATGCAAATTTCATTGCCTGAATAATGCAACTGTTAGAAAAAAAATTCTATTGCCAATATTACTATGACAAGGGCTGCAATATAAATATTTAAATATTGTATTTATTAAAACAATTATTAATGTTACATTTATTGAAGCAATAATAAATACTTAAACCATATGATATGCCTGAGGCATTTTAAGGATTTGAACTGATCCTAATTTTTAACTTCTAACTCAAATTTTGAAAAAAAAATTCAAATTTGAATTCAAAATTTCAAAATTCATGTGCAAAATCTCATATTTAAATTTTGAATGTTTTTTATTCAAAAAAAATCACAAAAAGTATGCGCGCAAAGCACAAATAAACCTATGCTCAAAATATACAGCGAAATATTCTCACCACTATTCCAATAATTATTTCAAATAAATGAAACAATTAAAGAAAATGAAAACCTTGAAGCTTCATGGCAATATTCAAGGGTGGCATCTACTTGTGAACATGAGCGCATATCATGACGAATTGCCGGCATATTACGTCGAACAAAATCCAATCCCCGCAGATTGATTACCCATAAAGGAAAATATTGCTCTGCACGAAAATCCCTTTAAATATTATAAAATAATAATAATAATAATTGATTTTTTTTTCATAAAGAATAAATGATTTACGTAATTTAAATCATTTTATTCGAACTAAGAAAAAAATAGCGAACGAAAATCTTAAACTTGTTATTCTAATGTAAAAAATAGCGAAAGAAAAAAGCCCTTTCACTGAAAAATTTTCTCGAAAAAAATCTTTGGCGAGGAAATTTGTGTTCGAAAAATATTTTTTA
>QEWY01001864.1:183472-211850 GCA_006503575.1 Baylisascaris schroederi | reverse complement strand
TCCCTTCCCGTTTCTCTTTCTCCTTCGAATCAACAATAAAACCAATTCGACAACGTTACAATAGCTCCTTAATGAACGTTGTAACAATATTAACGCAGGTATAACGAGCAAAACAAAATAATAAAAAATTACAACTCACCTTATTAGTTGTACTTTATCAACATAGATTCGAACACGAAGATAAACAACTAAGAACGGTCGATTCTCCACAACTGCATTCTGCAATTATACAATATTTACGATTTTATTAAGAAAAACGACATAGAGAATTATTAACTTACTACATAGATGATAATATTGATATACAATATGCAAAATGTTGACTATAAATTTTGTATTCATTGGTCATTAACTTAGTTCACTCATGTCCTCGTATACCTTAATATCATACGTAAGAGTTAGGCAAAAAGAGAAGAGAGAAATGAACTCGACGAGGGAGAAAGGGTAGGGGAGAAGAAATATTGAGGAAAAAATAGGAAGAGAAAAAGAAGGAAGAGAAAGAAGGATGAGGAAACTGAAAGGAGAAAGAATATATGATTGGAACGACAATTCTCTAAAAGATTAATGAATGAAAGATAAAATTATGAAGGATTTCCAAGAGAGTCTATTCATCTTCGCTCATCATGCCTGAGTTGTTACATTGCGAATTTCAAAGGAAAAAAAAAACTTGAAAGCAATTTAGCAGCTTATTGCTCCTATCAGTAAAATCTTGATTGAACCACACCGCTCATTCGTCAATCATTTTTCTAAAAAAAAATCAAAAAAAAATTCCACTAAAAAAAGTTTAAAAAAGCTCCAAAGAAGAAGGATCATGAAAAAGAAATAAACAACCGTTCAGCCAAATTGACATTGTCCAACTAAACAATAATAGATAATAACAATATATTCCTATATTCCACTATAAAAATTTCCCCAATTTAAAGATTATATATTACCAAATAAAGACATTCAAATATTCTATAAACATTCTTTCGCGATGGGATGCACAATTCCACTGTATCAATTCAACAGCGCAAAACCCCTATGGAGTGTGTATAAACGATACATATCTAGACAATCGTCAATCCACGTAACACTCTTAAAATTGTTCGCATTCCAAAAATCAGAACAACATTTACACTCGCAATAAACACTCTGGAACGTATGGAACTCCAATTATTTAAATTAAACGAAGAAGAAGAGAGAGAGAAAAAAAAACGAAGATCATCAAAAAAGATTCGCGCAAAGATGTCGAATCTACTACGTGTCATATTAATTTAGAAACGAACCTGTTTCAGACTGAGAAAAAAACGATCCATTTCAAATTGCAAACAATATTTCATTTCTGAATCATATGATGGAAATATTGAGCAACTGCCAAAAAAAAAAATCCCAGCATATACAATATCTATCAACAATATAAATTTAGTAAAATAAATCCTAATTTTGCCTATTTCTGAGCATATAATAACAATTATCATTTTTTCTTTTGGAAAAAATTAGAATTCAAGTTTTTTCTATAAAAACATCGATCCAATAAAGTGAAAAAAACTCATAGAAAACCGAGTAATTTACTATAAAATTGCAATCTGAAATATAGTAAAATATCTATGAAATTAAAAATCGATAATCACATAATCAATAATACTTCCGTTGTTAAAAAATTTTCAACAAGAAGAACAAATAAATCAAGAATTTTTAGCGATCCTCACACATATTGCACTAAAATTCATCAGCTTGCAAAATTATTCGGCATGTGAAGCGGGTAATTTATATTCAACGAAGTAACAATCAACCACTCACAAACCTTACAATTGTGTATCATCTCAATTACCTATAAACTAGGGTACTTAGAACCATCCATAAACTATAAACCAAATAAAACCACCTAGAAAGAGAGAGAGAAAGGAAGAAAGAGAGAAAAAGAAAAGAAACAATAAAGAAAAATACAAATCATATAGCAAAATTTCTATGAAAATATTCACATAAATATTCTCTTCACCTAAATCAACCATATTTTTCACTCGTTGCTATTATATGCATTTTGCAGTGATAATCAACAATAACATAAAATATTTTTTTCAAATCATAGAAAAATTGATGAAAAAAATTAACGGAAATGAAGTAAGTAATGAGAAAAAAAAAGAGATGAAAAGATAAGCATTAGTGATTGAAAGATAGGGAAAAGAAATTTAGAGGAGAAAAAAGAGAATGAATGAAGGAGGACGATATAATTTTATCGGAGCAGATAAGAGTGGTCAACGTTCCACACAATCAACTAAGTATTATGTTTTATATTTATTAGCATTTTACTCCTATATTAAACTATTCATTTAATAACCACTCAAATTCAGCGTAAAGCTCTCATATACACCAAACATCCCCTCTCAACCCCTCCCCCACCCCGTTCTCCCTTTCCCTCTCCCCCTGAGTCTAATAATTTGTGTTAAAAGTCCACACAAAAATAGAAGACACTATAGAATTGAAGAAAACGATAAAGGGGACGAAGAATAAAGAGACAAAGATGAGAGGAAATAAACAATGAAAAAAGAGAAAAAGAAACAGAAAAGGTGAAAAACAACAGGAATCATATAGAGAATTAAACACTTAAATAGTTATAAACAGTAATTTCGACAATTCAAAAACGATCACTCCAATTGCCTTCTCTTTAATATGGATGAAATATTTATTGCTATTATTATAAAGCATTACACGAATTATTTTTTAAATATCACCTCACATTTTTATGAAAAAAATCGCAATCCCCTGTTTTCAATTCTTATTTCCCCCCACCCCACCCCTTCACCTCTTTGACCCCTCTATCATCTCTTATGCAATCGGATAAGAAAGTATGATGTGATGCGGAATTTACTAAAGAGCTCTTAATTTGTGCATCGTAAAGACCCCACTTACCCCTTTATGGCATCAAAAAGCAATTCACACAAAGAATGAATGTGCCAGCCGGGTGGTGCGTGATGTACATCGATATCGAGCCCCCACTCAAAACTGGTTCATTGGAATGCAGCAATGAAGCGATACACAAATACCATCCAGCCGGGTGGCTAAATAAATAACTACCACTTGAAATAATAATGATAGACACCTTCATCGGTTATACAACCAAATTGAGAGAGAGAGAGAGAAAAAAAAAAGAGGGAATCGAGAAAAACAACTGTCAATTGCGGCGAGATGAACAAATCGAAAGAACTTTGACGTTGAAGAGAGAAAAAATGAGTGCTAAAATGTGACTGAAGAAAATTTAAAAATGAATAATAATCAAGCATCTTAATACAGAATGAGTATGAAAAAAAAAGAGAAAAAAACGACCATAGAACATTGCCGAAATATGAGAGAAAATTTCCAAAAAATTTCTAAAATAATGAAAAAGATATTCAACTGCAACAGCACAGAAAAAAAAAAACGACGAAACAAAGACAAAAACATAAAAGAGAATGTGATAAAAAGAAAGAAGAGCGAAAAAAAGATTGCAATTAGAGAGGGATATAGCTATAAATTGCAATTGCAAAAAAAAAAAAAAAAATCACTGCAAAATGCAACATGAGAATTGCAAACGAACGCAAAACATTTTTGCAACAATGACTTCTTTGATTTATTAGTGATGTTATACAAGTGGAATTTGTGAGTAGATTTATGGGTGAATGCATAAGAAATTTCATTTAGAAATTACAATGAAGATTTTTACGATAAAGACTTCCATTGAAAAAAAAAACTTTTTTAAATATTACTTCTTGAATTTTTCCATTTCTAATATACTATCAAGAAATATTAGTACCATCTTTATTGGAGCTAATTTTGGTAATTCCAAAAAAATAACGCTTAAAAACAGTCAATTTTAATTTAAACAATTCTAATAAAGTAGTACAGTTATGTAGGGAAAAAAGAAAAATAAAATTTAAAAACTTTTTCACTTTCGTTAGTTTTTTTTTTTCTGAATGAAAATCTGACTTCTAAGAACTTTATATCATATGTAAAGCGAACTTATCACTGTTTTATCAATGATAGGATAAAATATGTGAAATTTTATTTTTTATTTTTTATTTTAAATGTTCTACTTTTTATTTATTTTTTATATTTTATTTAAAACATCCTGCAATTGTCTAAGCATTTTGCCTTTATCAGTTTAAAATAAGGAACGCGCTGATGTTATATATTCAAAAACATAGTTCATTATTCATTAATTTTATTATTATTATTATTATTATTATTATTATTATTATTATTATTATTATTATTATTATTATTATTATTATTATTATTATTATTATTATTATCATTATCATTATTATTATTTTTATTATTCATTTTTTATTATTTCTTTATTATTCATTATTCACTCTTTATTATTATATTTTTTGTATTTTTTATGTTTCTTTACTATTCATCATTCATCCTTTAGTTCATTACTCATTAATTACTAGTTACAGATCAACTTTACTATTACAACATATAATTTAAATATCAATTATAAATTTGTTAAATTTATTAGTCCAAAATTTGCAAATAGTTAAATAAAATTTTTTACTCAGAAATTTCATCGGTAAACACCTATAAAAAATATATATTAATAAAGTAATAAATAAGCTATATTATTACTAAAGTAATAAGCTATAATAACATCCACAGTTTATCCTCTCATGGATGGATTAACCTTTTATCGAACTAATCTAATCAATCCAACTCAATTCACTAAAAAATTTTGTAAATAAAAAAAAAGAAAAATAAATATAATAAAAGTGAATGTAATAAATAACAGTAGGAACATAGTAATTGCAAAGATATGTAAACAAACTGTAAATAAGTTTAAGAACTGCAAGGATAATAATAATAAATAATAACAAAAAATAATATAGTAAAATAAAACAGCGAACTCATAAGTGCATGAATAATTCTTTCATCGATGAAAATAACATTTGTAAACAAACTGCGGCAAGTGGATTATCCGTCGGAAGTAATCCCCCACCCCCTCCCAAAAGACTCGATTTACTCCGCACATTTTTGTATGAAAATAAACCAATCTCGGTAGATTTTTTAAAGGGGATATGATCTCCTTAAGAACAATCCCTTTCTGAAAATAAATCAGTACGCCGACATTTACAAACTTTCAAAATCTCCCTAAATTTCAGAAACCTAAAATAATCAACAAAATTTGTGGTACTTTTACAATTCATTTCTATAGAATTCTTAAAGCTAGAAGCCATACACAATCACCTTTCTATGCTGCTACTCACCCCTATAGAAGAGGAATGGAGGTGAGAAGGGCGTAGAGAGTAGAAGAGGACTGACAATCTTTATCTAGAAAAAAATAACCCAAATGAAATATTGCATAATAAAATGAGAACATACCCATGCATGTGAGAGTCTCCACTGTTTAGGTGCATATTTAGCAATCTTTTGCTCAGGATCCAAAAAGAAATATTCATGTCTTGGTCGATCGGCACCGATTCCTTCGGATGGTGTACGTATCGCAAGACCCAATAAACGATCTTCGTTTATACCCAATTGTGCACAACAGCATAAATATGCATCTTGTACTCGACATTTTAACTGTAATTTCTTTCATTTTATTTCAAATAATTGCTGAGTGAGGGAAAAAAAACACTAGGCAATTTTTTTTGCATTTTTTTCCAATTTTAAAATATTACTTTTTAATCATTTTTTCGTAAAATGAAAAAAACTAAAAAAAATCACGCGAAATTTATGATTAGTTTCGAAGGAAACTTCATACAAATGTACAGCTATCTCTCGAAGAGATCCTCAAAGAGCGAACACGAAAGATAACTAAACAATTACTGCAGTAATGAGGCCAAATCTATTGCTATTTTTCAAATCCAGGCCAAATCGTCTAATTATTTGCAATTCTCGCCTGGCCATTTTAGTATGAGGCCATTGGCTCATTTACTAGCTGGAATTGTAAATTTTCAACAAAATTTTCATGACTTTTATTGTTGTTTCCGGTTGTTCATTAGTGACTCAGAGGCAATATGCCTTTTGCATACCGTTGTCTATCCTCTCGCATTGTTAGTAACCAGTATTTGAAAACTACCATTCAACATATTAATAAACGAGTGGATTACATCGAAAAAAGACTCCCCAATTCGACCAACCGCTCTAACCTTCTTTCCGAAAATTATAGTAGTCAGCACAATACCGTATACTCTTAATTAAACAACAACATATTTCCTATCAATAAAAACTAAAAAGAAAACATCTAAAATGCTCCCATCTCGAAAAAAAATCAAATTATTCAGTTTGAAAAATTATCACTAAAAAATAAAATCATGGCTAATGGAAAATTTCATTAATATAATCCAATATTTCTTACAATTTTCAAATAAGCAAAAATATAAATATAAAAACAAAAAAACCTTAAAAAAATTATTTGCAACGAATATTCAAAATGCAATAATATGCAAATTTAGCTAAATAAAAATACTCTATTTGAGGAATCAAAGCAACAGAAATCAATAGGCAAAGAGTCGAAGTGGCATGAATAAGTTTGAAAGTTTTAAAAAAAAAAGACTCGATCTAATAAATATTTTCTAAAAGTATAAAAGTTGAATTTTAATTGCTTATGAATCACTATCATAGCCAAAAAAAAGTTCAACAAAAATTCTTTGAAGTTTAGTGCAAATATATATGAACAAAAGTTTAACTATCACAGCAAGGCCAATAGAAACATATATATAGAAATACAACTACCAACCGCTGTTTAACAACAAAAANTCGATAATGGCGAGCAATGAACTCATAACGATCAAATTACTGCGGCAATAGCGTAACCACTAAACTATTCAATCCATTTTCATTATTAGATTTTAAATGTTTATATATAAATTGTAACTTTTTAAATATAGAACAATAATGAATTTTAGAAAAAATTTCAATGTTTTGAAAAAAAATTTGCACACCAAAAAAAAAATTACACGAAAAAAAAATTATAAAATATCAAAATGTAATAACAATTAGTCGAATATAGTAAGATGTTTGTATATTTAGAAAATAAATAGGCATAATTCCTTTTCCTAAAATAGAATGGAAAAAAAATTCCGTTTTTTTGGGAACGAGAATTATGAATGGCAATAATAAAGGTTCATAAAACAAATTGTTGGGTGTGTAGATTCTGAGAGAGATATATACGATGTCTTTTCCATTTTCAAAAGTGTAACAATTCTTGTACGATATAATAACCTATAAAAACGAATTATTTAAAGTGTGTGGATACGGTAACGCAGAATTATAGCTACTGTATGAATGAAGAAAACGAGAAAATATGCAAATTTCATAGACGATCTTAATAAATAACGATGGAAGAAAGCAAATAATTAGAAACCAAAAATTGTTCCGTAGAAATGATTGCTATATGATGCGATAACGATATCACTGAGAAAGTTTACAAAAAAAAATTAAATAAATAAATAAATAAATAAATAAATAAATCCTATATTGACTCTTGATTAGTTACTACCATTAAATGTTATCCCAGAATATCTCAATAATCCAACCGAATAATTTTAAATAAACCTGAAATTTGAAAAGGTGTACACTCGAAGTTTATCAAAGATTTCTTAAATTTTATCTCAGCAACTAATCATCAGATTATTCTGCAAACTTCTCCTTGCAAAAAAAAAGCATATTGCAATGTCAAGTCTAGACGCGTTTATATTTATCTTTGTTTTTCTCTAGGAAAGTCAAGAAACACTTGAGCTAGAGCTATACAGTTCCAGAAGTATCG
Source organism: Baylisascaris schroederi (assembly GCA_006503575.1). NCBI lineage: Eukaryota > Metazoa > Nematoda > Chromadorea > Rhabditida > Ascarididae > Baylisascaris > Baylisascaris schroederi. The sequence continues at coordinate 204,118 of QEWY01001864.1, read as the reverse complement.
CCTACGATCTATGATGCAGTCCTAAAATTTTGTGACTCCAATTATAAAAAGATACCCGAGATGGAAAACAGCCGAAAAAATAGATAGCGATCACATATAGAAAAATGCAACGATATGATATTGCAACAAAGATGTGCATTGCATTACAAATTTCTAAAAAAAAAAACAAAAAAAACCATACAAATAAAAACACAAACGAATTTAAAAAAACATTAACCACAAATAATAAACAAAACATTTTCTGCCGGCGAAACGCGAAATTCCATTATGTAAAATGTGAAAATCTTTTGATAAACATTAGACTTGAACTGCAAAGCTTCTTTTTCTTTTTGAATAAATTTAAAAGAATTAGAAATAAAAATAATAGCGAAGAAATTTTTTTTTCAAAATTAATCAAGAGGTTTTTTAAGGCTTATGAATAGTGAAAGAAAAATATACGAAGAATTTTATATTTAAAAAAAACCCTTTTTTTAAATCTAACGTTAGAATGGTTGAACATGATTTCAACAACATTCATGCGAACGAACAATAAGCGAACATCACAAACAAGCATCCATCCACACTGGACGTTTCGTAACGAATCGTGTCAAGGACGTCATTCCACTCATCTAACAATCGATAATAATGTAAATTTTCGAATTAATTCACATATCGTTTATTATTTTTAATTTACTTTAGAAGATTTTTTTAAAAAAAATATGCAAATTAAATAAGCATGGATAAATATGCAAAAATGCAACGAAATAATAAAAAAGTTTGAGAAATTATGAATAGTTCACGAAATACTTCGAACATTAATGGTAATTCCCCTCTCTTCTCTCTCTCTCCCATGGGTTAATAAATGGAAATATACGGTATGTGTGGTAACTTCCGTTTAAAGTTAATGCCCAACTACTACAGTAAGTCCATATTGTTTACTATAATAATGCCATATAGAATGACTCCTTCGCCGGTGTACGCAATGATTCATAAACGATTCCTTTCTAATAATAACCAAATATTCGTGGGTGTATATAACCACATGAACATACTTCATAAAAAATTCGAAAAACCATTATCAATCGAACGATCAATAGTTCAACCGATCGATCAATCAATAAACCGATCAATAAATCAATAAACCGATCAATAAATCAATAAATTGATCAGTCAATCGACCAACCTCCCAATCTTATCGAATATCCACATCGTTAAATCATTTCTGAAAATTTGTTAAGCAGTATAGTCTAGTAATTTTTTATGCTTTATACGTTCACTGAATGATTCATTAAGCACTCTCCAACAACAGCTATTATAAGCCACTATTGATCATATGTAAATTGCCAATGCTCGAAAATGATGGAAGGGATTTTATAACACTAATAAAAAAAAAAAAAAATTACTTAAAAGGAAAAAATGTGGTAAATTTTCTAAATTTTCCAAAATATGAAATAAAAATCTAATAATTCATTTACCTATAATATAGTATTTTTGACTTTGTTATAATCTTTATATTTGTAATTATTTTCTTAATATAGAATATTTTTTGCAACAAATATTACTGTGAAGCCGATAACATCTAATTACTAAGAATAAAATTTTACTCAATAAATTTCAATAAGGGAAAGTTAACGGCCTATCGCTTGTCGAAAACTAACACATTGAGAAACAAAAAATGAATGAATGACACGTAGAGGATGAAGCAAGAAAATGATGAGATAAAGAAAAAAACAAGTAGAAATAATTGTAATCGGATTTCCCATGAAATACGCAGAAAATACGAAAAGGTAAATCAAGATAAATCAACGTAAATCAAGATAAATCAAGATAAATTAGGGTAAATCAAGGCGCATGAATTACTTCATTTAAAGCAATCAATTATAGATTTAATAGATTTTTGTTCTCATCAATTAATTATTCATTATTCGTTCAATAATAAATACGGATTATTCAATGATCATATTCAAATATTAGCCATTTCCTTATGCTCTTTTTTTTGAAACAAAGAATGAAAGTGTTGTATATCAAATGGTTGACTATGTTACGTATCATATGACATACGTCGTGCATAGGGAGCCAAATTGCACTTTTATTCGTACAAAAATCGTTCTATTTACTTCCATTCAGTCATGAGTTTTACTATTTACTTCTCGGTTATTTTAACTTATATTAAATTATCACACCGGTAATTTCCAGCATAAATTAGTGTACCTACAATTCAAGCAAAATTGCCGACTTATTCTGGATATACAGACTCAATAAGCGCTTATATAATCACTTGCCTAAGCAAATAACTGAATCAAGAAGGGACTAGCTGAAGAATGAAGGTGCCAGAGGTAGGATTAAAGGATCAATGAAGGAAAAGGTATGAGAGAAGAAAGAGGAGGGGGGGGGGGGTTGAGGATTAAAAAAGAGGATATGAGTGTCGCTGTAAATACCGAGAAAGAGAGAGAGGGAGGGAGAGGGAGAGAGAGGGAGGTAGAGAGGGAGAGAGAGGGAGAGAGAGGGAGAGAGGGGGAGAGAGAGGGAGGTAGAGAGGGAGGTAGAGAGAGAGCAATATGATCGGTAAACGTTCCATGTGGTAAAAACGAAGAATGTTGTCGTGGGAGCGATGAGGTGCGAGAAGCGCGTTCCAATCACATCAAGTACAACTATCGCGCAAATGTGCATTCCAATATAAACGCAAATCACCGTGTCGCACCTTACGCTACACATTCTTTTCTACAATAGACATCATTCCCATGCACATATGTCATGACAATATTTTTTAGCACTAACAGCTCGAACTTAAAATGTATGACCTCAACCTATTTTCTAATATTAAAAGCTCGAACTTAAAAAGTATGACCTCAACTTTTAAATTGAATTATCTAATTACACGTAAATAATTATGAAATAAAAGAATAATAAATATTTGAGAGAAGTGGCACATTAAAAGTGGATAAACTTATATACATATGACGCCGACGTAATCTATGTCACTTCGATAGTGATTTTAATTCGGTCAATCCGTTTTATTTCTATTCCGAGCGAATCATAAATGAATCAATAAGTAATTTCATATCTAAGGGATATTATTATAAAGTGAAACAATATAGCATCTAATGTTGCCAGAAATAGATTTATATTACTTCTTATTTTTATACAAAAAAAACTATTTTTGAAGATGAAAAAATTACAAAAAATTACTTTCTATTACTTTTTTTGAATAAAATCTTTGAAAAAAAATTTAATATTCTACTCGAAGAATATTCTAATATGAAAAATATATAATTTACAATAGAATCGGTGTATATTTTATTATTTTAATATAATTATCCCATCAAAAAATAAGACAAAATAAAATAAAAAATTCTAGCATTGAAGTAAAATCCTTCATTGCTCTCTCGAATTAATTCTGGAAATATTTCAAAAATTTTCGGAAATTTAAATTGGAAAAAAATTTGAAACGGAAGAAAAATTAAATAGAACTTTTCTCTAAATACTCAATTAATAAAACATTATTAACGTTCATTCTTCACCCATGCAAACAAAAAAAAAAAACTCTGTAATAAGTGCAGTGTTGCAACGAAATTATTTTTACAACGATACGAATCAATGATAACGATTTATAAGCGTCATAAAACGTCATCTACAAGCTTTTTTCCATCAAACTAATATCAACACATCAATTCTCCACTATTTCAAAATCAAAAACCATCAAATATATCTACGTTTTACTATATAATACGTTAAATCGCTTCAATAGCAAAATAGCCGAATGGGATGTAGGCGGATCGGTAAAACTATAGAGTCTAGTTCTTTTCCCTTTCTTCAGAAATAACGCGATATAAAACTCAACAATTTGAGTGCTTTTTTTACAAAGTTGATTATTTCCATATAGTTGACTTCCCTTTATTGCAATGTAGAATACGAAAATATAAGCAGATGGTTATTGGTAAGCATAGAAGCAAATGTGAATAAAACGTCCTTCCTCCCCATCCTGTTGTACTTAATTTATCGCCAATTATGATCGCAGCTAAGCCCACATATTGAGAAAGAAAATAAACCTATCCGTAGAAGAGAAAAAAATGAAGAAGAGATAAAAAATGAAAAAAATAAAGAAATAAAAAATGAAAAAATAAGGAAATGAAAAATTTATATATATATATGTATATATATATATATATATATGTTATTGGTAAGCATAGAAGCAAATGTGAATAAAACTTTTCTCTGTACCGTCGAATATATATCCGCCAGAGGGGAACAATTTCTCTGTACCGTCGAAATGTGATAGGAAATTTGGAAAAAGGCAGGGAAGAGATAAACGATAGAGATCAAATCTGAAGCCTGCTTTAGAGATTGAACAGCTCAACCGATGATATTGCGTACATGAATTGCCGAAAAAGATTGAGATGAATAAAACAGAAAAATAGGAAGTGTTCAGATCATCGCCCAAACTTGTAAAACGTCGAAAAAACACAGATATGTTTTTTTTTTTAAAAAAAAGAAGATATTTCCAGCATTCACGTCCCCAAACTCCCATTCATTACTCATGAAATTTAGCACTGATAGATAGACGACGGCGATAAATTTTGAGGCAGAAAAATTTTTAAATTCACCAAAAATGGTATATTCGATATCATTATGGCTGAAAACCTTTCTTAGTTAAGTAGAACGATGATTTAAGCGCTTTCGCGCGTTATCCTGCATCAACCATCCAGATCACTTCAACCAACTGAAGGTTATTCTCATCAACGACCTTGCAACGGCAAATCCTCTTACAAACAATGAAAGAGATGAAGAAGAAAAAGGAAAATAAAGAAGAAAATGAAATGAGAAGGAATATAATCTAAAGGAAATACTTTCGCATAATTTGCCCCCTCCCCTCTTTTTCCCCCTTCTATCCTATTCCCATCCTTTGTTTCTATGCAAAAACCATCAAAAAAAAGAAAGAAAATTCCAAACATTTTTGAGATCAGATTCAATGTTAAAAAATATTTAAAAAATGACGATAAAAAAGAAATACAAGTCCATTCCATTAAATCGTCGTTGAATCACGAATATACGTTTCATTGAGAGAATATAAAAGTTCCCCCCCAAAAAAAATTACAATGATTTAATACTATTAAATTTTTACGATATATAATAAAATAGCCAAAATATAATGCAAATAAAACATAATAAAAATAATAAACAGTAATTATATCAATCAAATAAAAAGATTTTCTTTTTTCCTAAATTTTTATGAGAAGATTCGTATCAAATCAATTTACAGATGCATATATAATGAGAAAAATTCGAGACATTTGGGCCAAAAATTAAAAGAAATGGGCTGTGAGCCAAAAATATATCTGTGTCGAATATGATTGAATTTTTCGTCACATAAATTTATAAAATTTGTAATTGCACTATCTGGAAGCTGTCAAAAATAATGGGGGCCAACAAAGAGTTAAATTGAACGTTCAAATATGAACGCTTGATTCCGCTATGTTCGACAAATACCTAAACGAATGAACATTTAACTTAAACTTTATTAATTGGGTAAATTTTAAAAAAGACTTTATATTATTTGAATGCTAATTCAATATGAATACAATTAGCTCTCAGACAGACACAGACAGACACCATAACGCTTGCATAATTTTTGAAACTAAGTGAATAATATTTCTTAACTTATTGAAAAATCTTTTATAATTATTACTGCAAATAAGAATTGTTTATAGAGGAGAATTCCTTTCGAATCATTAAACGTTCATCGAAAATAAAACGTCAATCGATGAGATGCTCGTCATTTTTCATTGTGTTAAATGTGAAACTATAGCCTACGGCTATATATTTCTATCGAGTTGTCGTCTCTCAACATGTTCTACGCATCTTTTCCCGTTGTCATTCACCTTTCACGTTTATGCCAACATGTTTATTAATTTCGTATCTCTCTTATATTAGGTAGAGGTTTATATCAGCAGTGATAGATAATTTTTGAATATTATCTTAAAATGAAAAAAAGAAAATTGCTTTTTGTGCTACCTTAATACTAAAGACGCTTTTGTAATAATATACCAACTAATAAATACACTATACAAATTCTAGAAATGAATTGTACTCTTTAGTACAACAGGTACCTGCAATAATATATGCAAATTTTGTGGGTGATCAAATGAAGCACCGATATAACTTGATTAGTAAAGTCATACACATTATAAATTATGTACATAAATGACTGATATTTGCATATCACAGTGGAGGTATTACTCTGAAAAATAATAATAATAAAAGAAAAAATAACAAGGACCTCTCGGGGCAATATTCCAAGAGTGAGATCCGAAATGCTCAGCAAAAATGCTCAGCTATGACGTAGATGAATTCAGGACAAGCATCTACGCCATCCAGCAATTTCGCGATTCATGATTTATCGTTTCGTATTCACACACTCACAACGATAATAATAGCCAATAACCATATACGCTTGTGTTTTGTCATTTTAGGTTTTCGCTATGATCGCAAATATATATATATATATATATATATATATATATATATATATATATATATATATATATATATATATGTATATATTATAGAAAAAGCAGGTTTCCACGAATGTTGGGCGGGCTAGTACGTACAATTGTACGGTGATGAATCGGCGTTTAATAAATCGAATAAGATGAATGCAACAATTAAATCTGAGCGAGAAAAGAAAAACTGTTGCAAATAAAAAACCAATGCAAAAGAAAGAAAAAAGAACGAAGAACGTAACAAAAGATAAACTCATCGTATCACAGACATTCAAACACAACACAACATATCTATGCAAATACAACGTATCAGACAACAATCAACTAAACTAAGTAACAAATAATTTACCACTGAATGAGTAAATCAACACCTCGATTCCCCACTGAGATCACCACCCACCGTGAAAGACAACAACGAACGGCCGGTCGTGCATCTCAACGTCGACGCCATTAGGGCTGAGCCAAAAACGGCGAAACGACGCCATCAGCGTAACGGCGAACGATAGAGCCGCATAAGGGCCACCAACGTCAACGCTCATACACTTAACCTTCTCTCCCCCTTCCCCTCAACATTCTCTCCCCTTCCCCCTCCCCCATATGCCCTTTTCTTCCTCCTGACTTATGCTCGGCTCGTGTATAACGCATTCTATGCTATAGCATATTGCAGTACTTCCGCATAAATAAATAAAAATTCACAACATTATGATCGTCTCTATGACATAACTCGAACACATATATATCCATTAAGTAATCGATATTTCGGAAATTCAATTCTTTTTTCAATAACTAGGTTTGAAAATTTTTGAAAAATTTTTTTTCTCACTCATTCTATAAAATTAAACGTCAAAAAAATGTGTACCATTTATATGCATTAAAGAAAAAATTATAGCATCTACATAGCAAATAATAATTCAAAAGAAATGACAACTTCAACAAAAAATTTCCTCATTAAAATATAGCAACTAAATGAATAAGTATATTTCCTGCATTTTATTAGCATTTTGAAGATTAATAAAATTTTAAATTTCACTAATAAAAATTCGGTTCTCATAGAGTTCCCATAATAGAGACCCCTCTTCTATCCCCCCTCTAGACAAACATCTGTCAGTGAGCAAATACAAGGGAAAAAAAACAAAAAAAAATTGTCAATATTAAATGAACAGCATTATCGAATCATATTTTGAAGCACAAATGAACTCGAGCTCTACAACTCAAATTGATTCGCAGTGACCACTGTCCACCACTCGACAGATATAACATCTAATGTCCATTTCAACGATAAACTGATGATTCAATTCATCTAATTTATTATTATTATTATTGATGATTGAAGTTTCAAGCAATCTTAATAATATCAAATAATATCTATTTTTTCACTATAAAGAATAATTGGAAGAAATTAATTCGAAAAAAAATTTAAAAATGCTTAAATTACATTAAGAAATTTTAAGAACCATATTCATCAATACAAGAACTGAAAATATAGAAATGGAAATAGAAAACTGAAAAAAAACGGAAATGAAAATAGGAATGAATTCTTGAAAATAGAAAAGAAAGGCCAAATGACTATACTAAACTATTAAGAGCATCTCCCCCCATTAAAGTGAAAATTAACAGAAAACGAGAAGCAGAAATTTCCGATAATATTAGGCAGTGTGCCAAATTCAAATGCTAAAGTTTAGTAAAGTTGAATATATTTGATCAATTCAACATTAAAGCTTAAACCTATTAAACATATAAGATAAATAAATTTAAAAATATGTGGTTGAAAAAAAGACAAAAAAAAATTTACTGAAAAATTAAAAAAAAACGATGAGGAAAAGAATGTTAGTAAACGAGTGAAGAAATACATTCGGCATACAACCTTCCGGTGGGTCAATGTGGGCGGCAGCAGCAACACTAGCAACATCACCAATATAGCAATAGCGCGACGAGTTTCCCAAGGACATCCACAACGAAAGTTCAAAGAAGATCCCCGACTTAACGGCCGCCATTCTATACGCTCCTAAAAGTCACAAAATACTCTCTCTCCTTCCCTCTCTTTCTATATTGGACATTTTCTGATGCAATAACCTCAAGAAACAAATAACCTAAACAATATTATAAAAAATTAAACATTTCAATATTCCCAATAAAGAGTAATAAATAAAAATAATAAAAATAAATAAACATCGAGAGAATACTAGAGTTTACTCTAACTTTGCGATATTTCCTCCAAATATTTCCGTCAAAGTTAAGTTTAAAAAAATTGTAAACATTTCTTCTCTGATTATATGCCATAGAAGAGAGAAAAATATGTAAGATATCATTGAATTTGTTATATTTTAGAGTGGCAAATGTCATTTCTCTTAATTAAAAAAAGACTTAATCTGATTGTATATAATTATCAACGATAAGAAATCAAATATAGAAATTAAACAATTATTACAGAGAAGCAGCTCTATGGATAGCCATAACGCTCGTATAAAACATCGCAAGTGAGCAATTATCGATCGATGACCAATTCAAAGAACCAGATGGCCAACTGATGACCAATGTTTCGAATTAATATTAAAAAAAATGATATGAATATTTAAATAAATATTTAAATAAAATGTGGAATTTCTAAAGCATGAAATTAATTTAATCTTTAATGTGAATTACAATAAACTTTGTATTGCCTTTTTTTAATGGGTAATACCACCTTTTTTTCTTCACCAACTTACTACTTCAACAATGGATTGCATTGGAGTGATTCGATTCGAGAAGCAATTTATTCCAGTCACCTATCGCCTTAACAATAGACATATAATATAAGACAATATTGTTTAGTGGTCAACCAGTTGACCATCGTCCACCCCTATTCGACAAATATTAATGAACGGTTCGAAGATTTCAAACTTTCTCATCTCGATTAAAAAATTTGAATTATTCCATTGACATCTATAAACAAATAAAATAAAATAAAATAAAAACTCATAGAAATGATAAATAGACTGACGAAGGACCTTATTATATGTTAGCGATCATCGTGTACGATTGGTTCAATGCAGTCTACCATTTTAAATATTCAAAAAACTTCCAACGACGTCATTATGGACACAATAATTTAAGTTTGAGCTTGGTGTGCTATGATTATGGCTCAAATCTGATGATTCAATTCATCTAATTTATTATTATTATTATTGATGATTGAAGTTTCAAGCAATCTTAATAATATCAAATAATATCTATTTTTTCACTATAAAGAATAATTGGAAGAAATTAATTCGAAAAAAAATTTAAAAATGCTTAAATTACATTAAGAAATTTTAAGAACCATATTCATCAATACAAGAACTGAAAATATAGAAATGGAAATAGAAAACTGAAAAAAAACGGAAATGAAAATAGGAATGAATTCTTGAAAATAGAAAAGAAAGGCCAAATGACTATACTAAACTATTAAGAGCATCTCCCCCCATTAAAGTGAAAATTAACAGAAAACGAGAAGCAGAAATTTCCGATAATATTAGGCAGTGTGCCAAATTCAAATGCTAAAGTTTAGTAAAGTTGAATATATTTGATCAATTCAACATTAAAGCTTAAACCTATTAAACATATAAGATAAATAAATTTAAAAATATGTGGTTGAAAAAAAACAAAAAAAAATTTACTGAAAAATTAAAAAAAACGATGAGGAAAAGAATGTTAGTAAACGAGTGAAGAAATACATTCGGCATACAACCTTCCGGTGGGTTAATGTGGGCGGCAGCAGCAACACTAGCAACATCACCAATATAGCAATAGCGCGACGAGTTTCCCAAGGACATCCACAACGAAAGTTCAAAGAAGATCCCCGACTTAACGGCCGCCATTCTATACGCTCCTAAAAGTCACAAAATACTCTCTCTCCTTCCCTCTCTTTCTATATTGGACATTTTCTGATGCAATAACCTCAAGAAACAAATAACCTAAACAATATTATAAAAAATTAAACATTTCAATATTCCCAATAAAGAGTAATAAATAAAAATAATAAAAATAAATAAACATCGAGAGAATACTAGAGTTTACTCTAACTTTGCGATATTTCCTCTAAATATTTCCGTCAAAGTTAAGTTTAAAAAAATTGTAAACATTTCTTCTCTGATTATATGCCATAGAAGAGAGAAAAATATGTAAGATATCATTGAATTTGTTATATTTTAGAGTGGCAAATGTCATTTCTCTTAATTAAAAAAAGACTTAATCTGATTGTATATAATTATCAACGATAAGAAATCAAATATAGAAATTAAACAATTATTACAGAGAAGCAGCTCTATGGATAGCCATAACGCTCGTATAAAACATCGCAAGTGAGCAATTATCGATCGATGACCAATTCAAAGAACCAGATGGCCAACTGATGACCAATGTTTCGAATTAATATTAAAAAAAATGATATGAATATTTAAATAAATATTTAAATAAAATGTGGAATTTCTAAAGCATGAAATTAATTTAATCTTTAATGTGNAATGTATATATATATATATATATATATATATATATATATATATATATATATATATATATATATATATATATATATATATATATATATATCCCTCAATGTACGAAGCTTTGTCGAATCTTTGTTCCAATTGAAAAAAAGAGCGTCAAAAATTCCAGTTATATCACCAATTGCAATTGTAAAGTGAAAATATTATCCAATAAGAACAAACAATCGGCTCAAAAAAACAACCGAAAAGGAACAATGACAAAAAAATAGTATAACCTCAAATAAATAAAGTGTTCATTAACTTACTAGTACCAGTTATATTTTTATTAATCCCAGTTATGAATTAAAAATATTCGATTCAGTATTTGAAAAAACTTCTTATAAGAACAAAAATTCAATAAAAACATTTTTTTCTCTTGCTTATAATAACAATCAATTAAGAATATTCCATCTGAGATATGCCGATTTTTGTGAAAGAAAAAACTTTAAAAAACTTGAAAAGGAACTTGAAAAAAAAACTTGGAAAAAAACTTGAAAAAAAAACCTAAAATGAATAAGTCTGCAAAACAAGGATAATACAAACGTTAGAAACGATGCCAATAGATAACAATAAAATATAAAACAAAGAATCCCCCCCCCCCCCCCCCCAAGACATTGCAACTATTCATATCCCTTAGAAGCATTAAGTCAAACTCAATAACTGTTGTGAATTTGAATTTCACAAATTTCCGCAAAACGCAAAAAATTTCCACTCTTAAAAAACCAAATCACCCAGATTTTCCATTATATAAAATCTTTGAAAAAGAAAATTTTAAAAAATCGAAAAAAACTTTTTCAAAAAAATAAAGGCGATCTTTCAATAAATGAATATTATACTTAAGAAATGATTCCAGAACTACTTTTTTGCATTTTTTCATAAATAAAATCGATTAATATTCATATTGATAATTATTTCCGCTGAAAAATGCAAAATTTTCGCAATTTTTTTCAGTAATACCCCTAGAAGTTTTTTTTTTGCATCAAAATTTTGTCTAATTTGACAGAAAAGCATATTCATAAGAAATTTTTAAAACTATGTGAGAAAGCTTCGGCACAAACCTTAAATATTTTTGAGGAAAAAATTTCCATTCAAAAATTTTTAGCGGGAAATTCGAAAGAGAAAAACCGTCTCATTACGTCACCTTACTTACCGCATTCACCACTTCCGCTGATTTTTGTTGATTTACGGGAAAAATTTTTTCCACCTCGCCGAATTCATGTCATTCTTCGCTAGTCATATTGGAAACGATTATGAACAGTGACGTTTTGCAAAAAAAAAAGAAAAAAAGAGAAAAAAAAAGAAAAAAAAGAGAAAAAAAAAGAAAAAACGCATGCTTGAATGTAATAAATAACATAGCTGGCATTAAATGAAACCAGTTTATAGAACATTACCGAGGGAAAAGAAACAATGCCTGAGGGAGAATTTATTTATTCAAATAAAATATAAAAAAAATGAAAAACGAAAATTCAATAATATAGAATAAAAAAATAAAAATCAACAATAAACTATGCTTTAATATTATATGAATAATCACATAAATAACAAATTAACATTTCAATATTGAAGTATATTTTAAAAAAATGTCTAAACAATAAAAAATAGGATCACAACATTCGACGTATCGAATCGGGAATCGGCTTCGAACCCACCAAATATTCTTCGATAATCACTCCAACTAACCTATAAATAATTACGATTCTAAAATTTGACACATGAAAGTATATTTCATTTGAAGACAATAGGAATGTAATCATCATCTTAGAAGAGCCTCACCTCACCACCTTAAGATTCGTTGTAAGTGAGAGGAGGAATAGAGGAATCGAAATATGGCAAGGTGAGGTGAGGTGAGGTGAGGTGAGGTGAGGTAAGGTGAGGTGAGGTGAGATAAGATGAAGCTAAGAAAAAGGGAGATGGAAGTGAGGAGGAAGAATTCAAAAATCTCAAATAGGATTAAACTCATAAATTGTACCACAAAAAAAAAAGAATAAATAAACTTATTTTTGAGTGTTGAAGTAATAAACCAAATCGCATATTTCTAATTTTTTCTAAAATAAGCAATAGAATTTATTTGCATTCCTTTTTTCTTCTCTTCCTTCTTTTTTTTTCTTTCTTTTGGAACATAGAATTTTCCCCAATTTCAATTTTTTAATAAAATTTTTTTCAGAAAACTTGCATCATAAAAATTTTGAGGAATGTATTAGGGAAAAATTTCCGAGATCATGACGTTTATTTTCCTAATAGCGCAAGAAATAGCTTATGACGTAGGTAAAGAGTGATAAAAATGAATTGTAAAATAATTACTGATGATCAAATATGAAGTAATGAGCGAACTGAATAGCAATAAAAATTTGTTGCATTTTATACGATCAATCAAAGTGAATAATTGCACTAAAATTTGGCGAAAATGCTTCCAACTTGATCGTAGCAATAATGCATTTTGATTTTTATACAAAACTAATTTTGTTTTCAATTTTTACAAAAAAGAAACCGATTATAAAATTATAAAATTATCAGAAAAAGTCATAAAAGCCCCGAAAATATTATAAAATTAAAGTTATAAAATTCAATGTATTTAATATCTAAATTCAATTCATTAATAACAAGTAGAGATAATAATAATAGGTAGGTAGGTTATTATAGTCTAGAAAGATGCAATTACCAAATGATTCCTGATAGAACCTAATCAAAATGAAGAGATTGCACTATAGTAGGAAATATGTTAGAAAGTATAAAAAGATACTTGCTAAACCTAAGGCTTATATCAATAACCAAAAGAAATGCACTAGTTACCACTATTGAACTATGAATTTTTAAATGAGAAACGACACAACTATCGAGCAATAACAACAAATCAACACACACACATACATACACACATACACACACCTAGTGATTTCAAGTTCTGCATATACGAGATGCACGAAATCTGTTTTGTTTGTGCTGTTGCCATCCGAAACGACGATGTTAAGTCGATTCGAAATATAGGTATCTGCTCGGCCGATACGTCCTATCTGCAACAAAAAATGGCTATAGTGAAATTCGACGCCAATAAAAAAACCTATCGATATGATGTGTTCCTACCGATATAAAGTATACAATAAGTAAATAAATTTGTTCATTTTTATCTATATTTATCTGGTTTTAGGCATTTCATCGTTAATGTCTCACATTTCTATCAAACTTTTAACGATAGCTTATAGTTAGTTATAATCCATGTTCAAATATATTAGCCAATAATGCATAAAAAATAGATGTAAATCATACAATGATGTATTCAAAGCAATTTTTATAACGGTGAAAAAGTTCGCATTTGACAGTTATATGTGATGATAGTATCGATCCAAAATCTGATAAAAATTCCATTAAATACTCACCTCAATATCACCGCCATATGTAAAGTTGACAGCCGATGATTCATAATTGTAGAGTTCACAAGCTGGCAATAAGCGCTTATCAACAGGGCATTTGAACGTCTCCATCAACAGCTCTCCCAAATCATTCGTCAACGAATTATATTCGATTCGTTCTTGTTCCTTATCAATACACATACTTAGAACGGCCACCTTCTTACGTTGACTCGCATTGTATAAGTTCGGTTGATTATCAATAATCGAACTATTCCGGTAAGAAGCTCCGGAACTCAAAATACGGATAGGCCACTTATTCGACGATCTCGTAAAACGAGATTTCGTAAATATTGCCAATAAGGATATCAGTCCATGACCTGGAATTTCATTTATTTCCCCTTCATATAATAAACAATGACGGAAGATAAATATAACTAAAGAATAATATATAGCAGACATTGTCGGATATAATGAGGTCTGATACGGCTCGCAGCTAATTTTTTAAACTCCTTAGCGGGAATAAAAGTCGAATTGGAGAACATGTTGCAAGAGGGTACGGGTAAAAATTATTTGTGTTGGATTAGATGTATCTAAAACTCGTTCTATATTAACAAAAAAGTCAAAATAAAAATAAAATAAAACAACAGTAGAGAAAAGAGACAACTCCTTAAATCCTCTATCAACATCAATGAGTTGAATCTAATTTCCACTCCCACTCACTTTTATGAAAAAAAAGAAAAAAAAGTTACTTAGTAAAAAAATGCAGTATTTTATAAATTATATCCACTAATTACATCAATAAATGTTGTTCTCCGAACGTAATTATAAACAATGCAATGGAAAATTTATTTGCAAAAGAGAACAAAAATCAAAGAACATCAAGAAAAATGGAAAATTCTAAGTAATTTTCAGTTGGAAAACACCTTTTTTCTATGAGTTCATGGCTAAAAATTTTCACTCGCGAAAAATTTTTTCTTCTCCATTCTCACCTCTCTCGTTTTTCCTCTTTCTTTTCTGCAAGATGCAATAAAACTTCGTCACGAATATGGAGTGCAATTTAAACAATTGCCACGATAATATTCGATCAGTTAGACATTTCTCTTTGCTACACAGTAAAATTACCTCAATGAAGGTAGAAGCACCTGTCAGATAATTAATCGACGATCCCTCAACTGAATCAGAGAATGATGCAAACATTTCTATTGGCATATTTACAGCCTCGATGATTGCTCCTCGTACCATATGTGGTGGAGATACCTCAAATTTTTGCCATTTTTCTTTACCGATCAAGCGAGAGGTTCCGCTAAACAACCATTAAATTTTCCGGAAGGTATCGTTTACGCTCAAGTTTTGAAAAAAGTTTACCATAAGGTTTGCACGGTGGATTTACAGTTGAGAATCCCTAAGACGATCTTTCAATGAAAATACACCTAAACATTTCTAAAATATAAACTGCAATTGCCAAGTCTGTATAAAATATATGAAAATATCGCATAAAACATTCACAATAAAATATAAAACTGAAGAAATTTATAAATGTGCAATGCATTTTAGTGTAATTTTAGCGAGTTAAAATAATATGGGCTAATCTTACGGCATTTTTTTTCGGCTTGAGGCACTCTCTGAGACAACAATATCAGCAAATTGCAAATTTCAACGAGGCAAAACTTCATTTTCACCAAAAAAATGCAAGTATCTGCTATATATGTTTATTTATTTATTTATTTATTTATTTTGAGAATAAAATAAAAAGAAACGCACAAAAATAGTCGATGGAGCGAAATGTTGTAAAATTGTTTTCTCGATAGCGTTTTGCAACGAGGTCGGCAATCCGACAGTGTGTAACGATGATGTCATTTCATCTATCTAAACATTTTGTCATGGCAGCTATCTTAGCATGCTGCACGTATGAGGCAAAAAAATCCTACCTTGTCTTCCCTCCAACTCTAAAATATTCATTACTTTCCACTCAATATGAAAGGTATTCTAAAACCTATACTGAAATGTCTAAAATAAAAATAAGTAGCGATATAAAACAAATATAAATATAAACTGAGAGAAAAAATGCCGAAACTATGGAAAATAAATAATAAATAAATGAATAGTGTGATATTTGAGCGTTCAGTTACTGATTATAAAGACATATCAAGTCCTAAATGACGATCATTTCCAATCATCTCCACCGTAATCATAATCATTGCCCCTACCCCCTCCCTTTCTCTTCTCACTGGAAAATCCATCTTATGTAATCAACCTTTAAGCAACAAAAACAAGTACTTACTATCATAGAAACCTCACCTTAACCATACCGGCTTTACGAAGGAATGCCATATGTTTCGGTGAATTACTATTGGGATGACTGTTCAACGAAGGTATCGTCCATTCGGTGGGTGTCTCGGCTGCAAGATCATTCGGTAGGCGTAACGCACCTAGAAGGCCTTCACTCTCTTCCAGCAAGTATCGCTTCAGTGAAGGATCACGCTTCTCCTAAAAACTAGTAGAATAAAAGTCAAATATATATTACTCCTTCTATATTTCTAGATTGAAGTGGAAGGGGTGATGTTAAGTTCCAGGACAAAATTCCCGGAAAGCTTGGGTGGAAAAATGAATGAAAGGAAATTATCAGTAAATGGAATATCGAAGTCACGACACTGAGGAAAAAAAAAAGGAAAATCCCTTAAAGACTCGTATGCGTTTCGATGCTACAATTTATGCTTAATCTAAAACCTTTTCGGAAAGATTTTGCTTTAATAAAAAAATTTACTGCAGTATTGCGAAGCTCTTGAACAAATGGAATCACTTCAAATAAACTGGTACAAGAAAAGAACAACTTAAATTCATACAAAAAATCGGTGAAATAAAAAAAAAATTTTAAAATCTGTCACCTCATTAAGATTCGCGCAGACTTTTTCGTAGGCTTTCCACCATCTTTTGTATTTCGATTCCAAATCATCGACGTCAACCTTTATTTTCCTGAAAATTTAGTGATGGAGAGGTTGGCAAAGGAGTGGATATAATGCCCTTTAAGATCGAAAAATGTCGAGGATATGAGTCGGTGAAATGGATCTGATAGATAGGTATAGTTAAGGTTGATGTCAAGTTGCAGCTATAGTTCGCGAACTATGACCTGACTTTGGGTCACTCTTCAAGCTCTATCAAACCATATTTATTCTTGAAGATCCACTACATATATCAATGTCACTATAACAAAACAACGCGAAACTTATGCACTAATACGAAATACGAAAACTGAATTCATTCATTTTTTAGAATAAAAAGACTAAACAGAGGAAATAAAGTATATCTAAATCTATTAAGAGAATATTCAAAAGCAATTATCACTACCCCTTCCAGAAGGAAAAAAAAGGGACGAAACTCGACCTTAAAACCTCTTCTATTCATTTAATATTCCCGGCACAAGATCTGTACAATAAAAGGGCATACCATCGTGAATAAAGGAACTTGTAGACGTAATACTTCCACCTAGAGTATAGAATTCTAAAGATTTACCTGGCCTTAAGCATATTACTGAGTCGTTGTTTGTCATCGAAGCGATACCTCAAATCCAGCAGTGGATCAACAACATGTATAAAATCAACACCCGCACAAAAACGACATGCCAATTGACTCATCGTTCTGCTTGCAACGTGAAACACGAATCGAGCACATGAACGAGTGTGCATGCCTCAAAACATGCTCCATTTAAGCAATCAAATGAAAAATAAATAAATAAATAAATAAATAAATATAATAAATAAATAAATAAATAAATAAGTAAATAAATACACCAACCCATCCCTACCTCCTTACTCCGTCCCTCCCACCCCCCTCTTCTCTCCCTTAAGAATAAAGGACATAATCAAAACTGTATATAACGATTCTACAGATGCATCGCGAATGTAATAATCCACAAAACAACAGCCTTATTCATTCATCACATTAAACTACCTTCTACCATTCTTCTCTAACAACCTGATGGTATGAATATAGCAGGTGATAACGATATCGATAACTGCCCAACTTAATCATCTCAAATTACATATAGGTATACAATAGGCAAACAATTACCCGTAGATTTCACTGGGATATGCATGAATTCACGTTCACTAATCAATTTTCAAGTTGACTAATAAATCTCAGCTTTTTTCTTTAAATTTTCTAAACTTTTCCATTGTGAGATGCGATAAGACCTTTTCTTTCATGATGAAATTCCCAATGAATCCATTTGATGGAAATATTAACGAAAATACCAATATTTTATTGTAAACATCTCTAGAAATTATTATACGATGAAAGCAATTTAAAAAAAAAAAAGAAAGAAAAGAAAAATAACGCTAAATGCGTTGATATTTAAACAATATGTCAATAAATAATTATTCAAATATCATTAAAAAATTTTATTGCAAAAAATAAAATGGAAACCACAAATAATAAAAAAAAAAATATCTAAAACAAAAAAAAAAATAAGTGCACACATTAATAATCAAATAATATATTCAACGTAAAAGTGTAATGTTTCTTTTTATTGCTTAATATATTTATTGCATCTTTAAAATGGTCATATTAAATATAAATAATACATCTCCCATGCCTGATCTAAACCCACAGGTACACAACAATTAGATCAATAAGCCATTAAAGATTTTTCTTTATTAAATTGCTACTAAAACAGATTTAATTTCTATGTTATATTTAAAATTCAACAACAATAAAGGAAGCAAATATATGACATGAAAGCATTGTTCATATTGGCATACTTGCCTTCTTCCCAGATGCAATACGCCTGCGGAACGACAGGTGAAGGTGGAGAGGGGGATGGAATTTGGGATGCTATATGGAAGTGGGTAGGGGCGGAGAGGAGGTGACGGGGGTCAGGGGAGGGGTGAAGGTGGAAAGGGATGGAAGGGGAGGGAGAGGGGAGGGGAGGGGGAGGGAGTAAAGTGAAAAATTAGATAATGCAAAACAAAAAGACAATTGAGATGCATAAATAGCGAAACACTTCATTCCTCAACAATAATATTCACCGCATTAAACAGCGCTATTGAAACGAATAAAATATTCATTTAAATTAATTTATTCAAAAATTACTAAAGTGAAAAAAAAAGAAACAACAATAATCTACCTAATCGTACCAATAATTTGACTATAAAATGTCTTTGACCGTAAGAATTAGAAATCTTGCTCACTGCATGCTCATAAGGATGCTTGAGCATATTCCATTCAACTCAATCACAAGTCACTTAAAAACGATGAGATCACTGGAAATAGGGTGGCTTCTTTACGTCAATTCCATATTCAGCCAAAACCGACTCCAACAACTCCGAAGTGAGTGTATAACGAATCTCTTTGGTGCCTTTCTTTGCTTGTCCCATACATTTCATTCGAGCCTTAAATTAATATTCCTTTATTTAAAAAATTTATTGCAATTAGATACGATATGGAATTGTATTTTCTTTTAGAAGTAACGAATCTTATACGTTCATCTCTTCGTCTCTCCCTCCCCCTCTCTCTCCCTCCCTCTTCCTTAAAATGCTCAAAGAAATACACTTTAACAGATCTAAGACCGCTTGAGATCAAAGGTTTACCCAGGAACAAATCCCCTTTTTAAAGAAAAATTTTTCTCAATATGTAAGTTGGCAAAATAGGTAAAATTGGTAGAGAGAGAATTTCCTAACACACATAGACCACATTAGTATACAATGTGGTACTTTAACTAGACACTATATCTTTAGTTCATGTTTCTTGATGAAAACGAAATTAGTCTAATCTGGTCTATCCTAGCCCCCCCCCCCCTCCACCTAATATCGTATGGGGACTAAACATGCCAGAACGGTGCTTCCCATTTCTTCGGAAGGCGTTGCAAACTTTTCCATCGAAAATCACTTCTTACTTCAAAAATAATTTGGATCTTAAAAAAGGTTTGCAACTTTATGCGATATTTTCAACTATGTATTAGATTATTTTTATTGAACAAATGAACAAATATAGAAGATAAGACAAAAAAAAATTCAATTGCAAGTGATCAGTTCTCTAACAATCTTATTATTTTTTTCTGACAATGCTTCACCAACCTTTTCACTTGTCATAATACCTTAACTTCAGAAAATTGTTGTTTATTACTAATAATAGAAAAGTTTCAAGAAAGTTGGTAAATAGGTAACATATAATCTCAATATTGTAAAACATGAATACAATATTCCAAATAAAGTAAGCATGCCACCTTTAATTTCTCTCCTATCCTTCCGTTCGTTTTTAGTACCTTTAGCTCCCCACCTCCCATCCCGCCTCCCCCTACCATTAGCTCCCCACCTCCCC
>QEWY01001864.1:157142-182949 GCA_006503575.1 Baylisascaris schroederi | reverse complement strand
ATAAATAAATAAATAAATAAATAAATAAATAAATAAATAAATAAATAAGGATTGATAACTACGATGTGGAACATCGAATAAATCTTATCAGATATGATACCTTAACAGAAAAGTATAAAGGTTAAACACAACGTCCGCGGTAGCCTCGATGATATAGCAGTTGCTCGGCAAACGAGAGGACGCTGGATCGTTCCCGTCTGCGGAAAAATTTTTCTCGATAACCAAATTTCGACTATCATCTTATCAAATA
This sequence comes from Baylisascaris schroederi, assembly GCA_006503575.1. Taxonomy (NCBI): domain Eukaryota; kingdom Metazoa; phylum Nematoda; class Chromadorea; order Rhabditida; family Ascarididae; genus Baylisascaris; species Baylisascaris schroederi. The sequence continues at coordinate 182,699 of QEWY01001864.1, read as the reverse complement.
TGATATGTTGCCTTTATGATCTCGATGTACAATGTTGCAATCGTTTCTATCTGGGTGGATTTATAATAGACGAAAAATGGGAAGTGCAAATAATTATTTTTTATTTCTAAAAGAAAATTACTTAATCGATGATTGAGAAAGGTTTACGAATTCTTCAATGGATATAAAAATCGATCGGTGAATATCAGCTCCCTACACAAGTCCATTCATATATTTCGCTAAAATTTATCTCCATCATTAAGGAAATAGGTGAGATTTCAGTTTATGAGCGCAAAAATAAGTAGGAAAGCGCATCATCAGCTGTGGCACAATATGTTCTTCTTAATATTTTCATTGATCGGGCTAAGCGCTAACAACAATGTTCAATAAAAACAATTAACAAACAAACATCAGCGCCAATTTTTCTTTTAAAAAAATCGACTAATTAGGCAAACTTTCTAGTGGAAAAAAAACACTTTTTAGGCGGGTTATATAAATATAAAATAAAAATTTCTTCAAATCATAAATACTTAAAATTCCACTTGAAATATAGCAAATTGAGCAGAAAATATTCCCAAATATCGGCGCAATGTTAAGACTATACTTAAGAAATGAGACATACCTAAGATTATATCTAAGAAAACCTGAAAAGAAACAAATCAATTGAATCTGTAACTTTAACAACTTTAGGAATTGCAAGTGTTAGAGAAACATATAGGCATAACGTATATAAATGAACACAACCATATATTCAACTACTATACGTCGTATGATGTTATGCTTGAAGAAATTTTCAGAAAGAAAAGAACAATGATAATGGGTACTATGTAGAAATTATAAACTATGAGAACAATTAATGATATGATTTTCTATTTACACCTGAAAGTGTTGTATATACCTGAGGGTATTATTTGAGGGTTATTCTTTGGTTATTCTTTAAAAAAAGTATATACCTGAGGGTATCGCCCGAAGCGACAGGCCCACTTGTCAGTAGTGCAGAGTGCTGTGATTCGGATAGTGGGCGTTGTGTGGGAGTACGTAATATTGACGCAGATATACTCGAACTTGTTGGTTGGTTCGTATTCTCGGGAGTATTGTGATGATCGCTCATCGCCTATAAAATACTAATTATAACAATTAAAGTTTATCTTGAAGTTTACTTTGGAATCAGTAAAAAAAAAGAAAAAATTCCGATAAATACGTCACAAAATTCAATGCAGAGTCGTGATTATTTATATATGAGCGTGCAATAATGCAATATGCAATATGCAAAACGCAATATGCAATATGCAATAAATGCATAAAATAAATGCACAACAAATCTGCAAAAATAGCATCCGGTTTTATAAACAACCAGTTAGTAGCAACATTAATCCGCCACTGTTGCATAGAACGATGTCACCCTGGTTGCGAACCGCGAACGAAACTGCGCTCGTGCTCCACAATTCCGTACGCACCACTACCGTACTCTGCACTCTGTTAGCGAATGCTAACGCTCATCACAGGAACTCGAGAAATTGTGCTAGAATTTTACAAGTTTTTACAATTTTACAAGTTTTTGCTTTGCATAGAACGATGTCACCCTGGTTGCGAACCGCGAACGAAACTGCGCTCGTGCTCCACAATTCCGTACGCACCACTACCGTACTCTGCACTCTGTTAGCGAATGCTAACGCTCATCACAGGAACTCGAGAAATTGTGCTAGAATTTTACAAGTTTTTACAATTTTACAAGTTTTTGCAATTTTACAAGTTTTTACAATTTTGCAAGTTTTTGCAATTTTACAAGTTTTTGCAAATTTTGCAATTTTTTTCCATCATTCAATTAAGAAGACAATATGGAGGCGTAACCCTGTTATGTTCGTCAGCATTATCCCGCCTTTATTGTTTTATGCTTGAATTTCTCTTTTCAACTTTTTTATTATCGTTGGTTGTCGATAGTATTGGCGCTTAACAATCTCTTTACTATATTTTCGCATCTTATGCCTTAACGCATCGGCAAAAAACTGCTTCAGTTATCTCAGGTCATGGTTTATGATGTTCTTATATTCGTTTCTTGGTTACGTCGCATTTTTATGTTCTTCGAAAATATGTTAAGGTTTAATTACCCAAGTTTGAGGTGTCAGGCGATCGCACAGCTGAAAAATTTCCCCAAGCTTTGTGAACAAACTTGGAACGAACCAACCATGAGATTGGTACTCTTCAAATCAGGTCAGTTTACTTATTAAGTGTATTGATGATCAATGCGAGAGTGTTGGGAAGTCGCTTCAGATTACAACTTATAGGTTGTTTAACTGGTTTAGTGAAAAGGTTCATGTTTCATCAAAGGTTCTACGACGCAAGTCCTACTGACTATCGTACTCCGATAAAAAGAGCCCCTATGTAGGCAGGAAAAGAAAGTCGAAAGAAGTGATACAACGAGCATATAAACGCCCTTTTATTTCTCTGCTTATCGACCGAACCGATAAAAAAGGGGTAATCGATGAACAAAAGATTAAAAAAAAAAGATTTAGATATTACTTGTTCGCCTAAACATATGAAAAATATCTCTGAACTCATATCCGTTGCTCTGTACCTTATTCTACTCTATCTTCTAGCCTTCCCAATATTCTACCCATAAAGTGGCCATCTTCCCAACGCAGACATCACTGCAAAACAACTCTTTAAAGAACGATAAAGATTTGAGAAGAAATAGTTGAATGATGACATACTGATTATTGTTGAAATGCAAATTATTATTGCACAATGATTATAAAAACAATTAAAAGCAATCAACGGTGGCGCTATCCGATCGTTCAACACTCTTTTCCAATACGAATACTGAATTAGATATATGAAAAAATAAAATCGATATTGAAGGAAAAAAGTGATGCATAAAGAATTTTAATAAAAAAAACGAAATGCTTCAAATACACTCCATCATTTATTGAAATGGTGGATATCGCTTAGAAATTTGGAAAAGGGACGATGGATCAAATAGTGTTGAACGCAGACTCTAGAATAACACAGCTTTATCGTTGAGCAAAAACAACAATCAATGAGAGCATTAAACTATAAATCAATGAGGCAATGAAACCAAAAAAAGCGATCAGAAATTTGGCAATCACCAAAATTAACGTCGTCTATAGCTGCTAGATTTGAGTGAAAAGCTATGGGAATGGAACAACTCTCCACTTTTCACGCACTTTATATGAAGGATAAAGACCGTTCGCTCGAGTACGTCGATTAATACCCATCGAAAAGCCATCCCAATGATTACCAACTATATCAACCACGTCGCCCACCTTGAGACTGATCTCTCGCTTTGATTCTGCCTCATAGGCCTCTACAACGATTTGTTCGTGAGCTGAAAACATCATCGTAGTCATGTGAATTAGTAAATTCCAAAGTGATAAATGGCCAAGTTCTATGCATATTAATATTAAATGTAACCTCACATAGATGCAATACGTCGAAAATTGGTTCAATTGGCATTGAAATAACACTCGAAACCAAGGTTATAACAAAAACGGGAATGACTCTTGAACTCGTGATGAAAAGATTTTCTTAATTCATCTACAGCATTTAGCTTTCATGACACTAGTTCATTAAAGCAAAAACAATCATAAAACTTGGAGAAGCTTTCAAATCCCATAAGAAAGGTCACACATATTTGACCTCTTCACACCCGGAAATGACCTTCAGTTGTCTTCTGAGTAAAATTTAGGAAATTGAGAAAAAAAAACCTATAAAAAAAAATTTACTCACCATGCTGTCCACCGTAGTAGTATAGATCATCAAGTGAGTGAAATCTATTACCGGCATCACCAACCCGTATTTGCATTAATTCGTAGCCCATACGACAAACCTGCGAACTGAACGTGCATACCAGATACGCACACCTGAAACGACAGTATATAAATGGCATACATATTATCACGCTACTAGCAAAAGCAAATCTGGTATCCATTTTGATGACATAATATAACCTGAGAGAAGTTTCATTCCACAGGTACTTTTGTGCATTTTATGCTTCATATGAATCTGTAAATTCTATGGAGCAATCTAACTAAGAGGATTCTATCTTTGGAGAATTTGACGTCCGTCGCCCGCTCAGGATATCCCCACTTTATTCAAATTCAGGAAGGAAATGCTTTCTAATGTGGATAATCCAGCATGTGCAGCGTGTTAACGTGAAGCAATCGAAATATTGATATAATGTGTAGAGGTACGCATATATATATATATAGTTTCATGATAGAATATGAATGGATTTATTAAGAAGAGCAACATAAATACATAAATGCATCCAGTTTACTTTCGAATATTTGTTATATTATCGGCAATGAGAATAAACTATTATAAAGAATAGCAATGAATAAAGGGAACAATAGAGAATGATCCAAAGAAGAAAATACCTGGCAAGCATCTCAATATCAATGATAACACCAAACAACGAATCACCACTATAGCGTTTCCCCATTTGTGCACTATTAGCTATCGCAATATCACCATAAATCTTATAATTTAAATATCTATAAACATTGTTTAATCCGCATAAAAACAACAATAACTTCCTTACTTATTATGCTTTTGGGAAGAATTCAATTAGAAAATTGTAAAAGATTGCTTACATATCTACAATGTCAATCAAACACAACGATTGTATTGTGTTGATTCGTTGAAATTAAAGCAATAAGCGTAAACTTCATTGTGAATTCACCATTGTAAAACTCATTGCGCATCTAATCTATGAACGATAAAATCCATCTCATCTAATCGCTTGATGATTAATGCCCATCATTTCTGAGCATTTCTCATTGATATTCTCCTTTAAAATTATAAAGTTTTATATAAAGATGAATTTTTTGATGTCGAAAAAGCGAAATTAACATTCAAATTAAACGTAAATGATTACTTTTCCTTCGCTTCGGCAAACACCGAAGGGTCATCAGTTGCTACATAAATACGCCGCTGAATTGATCTACCGGTTCGATATTCCTCGATTTGAAACCAATATTCAGTCCATTTCATATACTCGGCTAGAGCATGAAAAGCCGCTTCGGTTCCTACTTTATCGGTCCTCCGAATTTGAACTCCAACTATTGGTCCTGGAAATTCATCAGTAAAACCCTGAGCTGCTTTCAGTATAATTATTACCGTTACGAAAGGAGTTTAAGGTACAATAAAATTATATGTCGCCACAACGACTCGGGAAACCTATAAGCGAAGAAATAGTAATCGGAATTTCCGAATAAAATAAACTAGGAATATTTTCGCGGATTTCACATTTTCGGTAATCTTTGATAGTCTGCACAACCTTTGTCTCTCCACACAGCAATCCCAAATGAACGTTATAAATCTGCCTCAATTCATCTCAAAGAATTCATTTCCCATAAGTTAAAACAGGGTATACTTGCTAGCAGAAATAAACATAAAACATCCTCTGCTATGTGGAATAAACCGAAAGTGTACGTCAATGTTGCATCAAAAATGTGGCATCATTGGCAAAAGATAATTATAAAGTGAAGAATAAGTAAGTGAAAAGAGAAAAATACACATAAGAATCAACTGTAAATAAAAGTACATTTTTTTTTGTCACTACAATCAAATTTTCCTTCTTATCGCCAAGAGATGATTGCAATGTAATCACCCTAATAATATATAAAACGAAACAAATGCAAACGTATTATTCAATAACACAGCATCTGCCTCAAAACAAAGTGCTTTTCTTTTGTATCAACAATCACAAATATGATATTGGCTATCTCTATCAGCATCCTAATCTTCTTTCACCTCACAGGTTTCTTTTTTTTTCTTTGCTAAATATTAGATTAATTCATATTCAAAAATAAATTCATAACTTTTTTCTCTGTCCACCTTGTGTTGTAATGCATGCTGAATTAGTTCATGTAAATCATTAAAGCTCAATTTTTTAGGGAGACGAGTCTGAAGGAGGGAGGAGGGGGAGGAGAGAGGGGAGGATAATCCAAATTGTGGAAATTTTGTGAAAACGTTCCATACCTGTTTTCACCAGATCAAAGTGAGCTCCTCGTTGCCTATTCCCGCTCCCATATAAGGAAAAATATGGTCGGCTTTTGTCTTCTGTCGCATTGCTTTGATGAACGAATTTAGAACAGAATGTATTAGGATAGGACGATGCTTACATTAAAAATGCAAGCACAACGCAATCTGTAGCAACATGATACCATTGATATTGATAATCGAACTCGAGAATCGATCCCCAATCATTTTATCTTCATCAGTGCAAAAATTTACTGAAGGATATTAATCTTTATGTACTAAAGCCGTGAATGTCTAGATGGTTCGAGCCAAACATCATTCATCGTATAGGTGATAAAAGGTGTAGGTGTGGTTTGCAAATTTGATTTTCACATGCTTGAACGGAGGTAAAAGGTATAAAAGCGATATAACCACCCCCCACCCTCATCCCCCTATCCCCGTTCCCGCTCATATGGCCGCAAGTCCTGTTAAACTATAACGGATCAATCAAGAGATCAAGCCAACAGAGATTTGTGGGATACAAGTGAAGTGTCGACTAATAATAAATGCACGGATTTCGATGTGAAATTTCAAAAGAAATAATACTTTCAGATGGACTCAAATGTTATGTTCGTAACAATACTCTCGGCGTATCAGTAAAGAAATGCGCTCATAATGTGAGAGAATGTTTGAAATTTATTTGTGCTACAAATGGTTCGTTAATTTTCATTGAAGGAGAAAAAAATCGCTTAATGATTGATTATATTGAATCATAAATTTACAGCAAATATGCCCATAATTGTATTTTCTGAATGGCAAATTAAAATCGTCAATAAAATGAATAATTTTTTTTTTAAAGAAACTTCCTCAATATAAATTCGACAACCACTTCATCTACAGATGTCAATTAGAGGTAGAATCTGGATTTGAAAGACTCATAACTATCAGCCAATTCAATCGGCCGATAAGCTTAAAAATATTGTTGCTTCCGCTTTTTAATGTTTTCTCTCAGACGGTGGAAACGAATGATATAAAACTAAAATATTTTTAGAAAAAAAAAACTGAAATAAATTCTGCCTGAAATTATTTCGACGTATAAGTTACCGTAATTTTACAGTATCGACAACGATCAAAGCATGCAATGACCCAACCGATTCGGCTAAATCTTTGGATGCGCTTAAAGCGATCTGTGAGGACAATGGAGGGATGGCTCGATGGTACTTGTGTCAGCTGAATAGATGTAACCACGCTTCGATGACGAAAAAAATGCCGCTTACGGCGATCGCTCTAATATCATCGATTCTGGCGTTGCTTACCTAATAACCGACGACGATAAAGTAAGTATTCCATACGACTGCTAAACGATCATCCCCCCCCCCAATCCACAACCCTCCATAACTTTACATTTCGTTGACTCTTTCAGATTCTATGAAATGCGGTTGACTATAACTAAGATATAAATGGAAATGATAAGTTGATCCGTAACTTTCGTTTTTCAACATTTGAGTTTACTATGATCGATAGAAATAGCAAAGAGAATAACGAATGTATAGTCTAGTCTGCAAATGCAAAAGTGTTTGGAGTTTACTGCTACTTCGTCCCTCGGCTCCTGAAATCAAAAAATCCCCTCGAACATGCGATGAATTTTACTAATAACTAATCCCTGTTCGCGGATGTCCCGTTGACTTTCATCATCTCTGTGAGGGATGTTAGAAGTGCGAATTCTGCGATCGCAAGAATGAAAAAAGGTACTGTATCTTACTGTATCTGATACTGTATCTGATCCCTTTTGCTTTTGTTGTCTTCTACTATTTAGAACTCCCACACCACGCGTACCCCACTTTTCTCCATCCAAATTAAGGCAGATTCGTCTGAACTACTGACCACTCGTGTCAGCACTAGGCATGTTGAGGGAGGAGCGAGCAATGGGATCGGCAGTGGTGACTATTCACCTCTATTACTTGGGCATTGCATCTCTTTGCAACATGGTCAACTTAAACAGCAAATCCACATTCAACTAAATGGAAACTTATAGTCCAAGATAGAGGGCAGAATTTGGTTGTCTATATGGAAACGTAGTTATTACAGAAGGAACGGAGTTCACAATGAATTGTGATGCAACATGTCGATCTGCAATCTTCGACAGTTCGGTATAACGCCTACCTACTCGGTTTCATTACACAGATTAAAAGAACTCATTTCTGTACAATCATCATTTACGGATCGAAATTCCTAATGCAAGTATGCAATCATTAATGAAGAATAGTGAAATAAGAAAGAATAAACTGCCAAAAACTAAAGTTCAAAATTTCCCTCCCCTCCCCTCCCCCCTCGAAGGGGCAAAATCATCAATTCTCATGGTGGGGCCTCTGTTTTTCTTAAATACTTCGCAAAATCAACTATATCTAAACAGCATCGAGCACACAAATGACTCTTGAAGCTGATTTCATTACAATTATCTACTGTTTTTTATTACTTAAATAAACTTTCAACACTACTTGAATTTGTTCGTTTGCACAAAGGAGCAGCAATCACATCAAAATATGCCCCCAATCAGCAAGGTCTAATAGAAATATCACAGTTTTTGTTACATTCTTTCTTGGTTTTTTTCTTTTTCTTTTTTTTTTTCTGAAAAGCGATTCAATATACACAAAAACCACAGCTGAAATCCTCTTTTCAGGGGTGTGTTGAACGAATAAAAAACAATATTTGATCCGTGAGAGGAAGCCTTTTTGATCTGCTTGGCAAGACAAAACTGCCGTGAAGATTTTTTCAATTTTCATTACAACTGATATACTACAGTAAAAGTTGCAAAATGTTAAAATTGATGCGTCTATAAAAGGCATCTGAACAGGTGTTCAAAGAGTAAGTCACATTTCTTTCGAAAATATTACTTCATCCTATATAATGAAAAAAAATTGTGCCATAATCTATGTGGGCTCCCAGATGAATAGAAATTTGTAATGCTAGAGTATGTGGTGCTAAATTTGAAAGTTTGTTTATGAATTTGTAAAAGTTGAATATGCAAATGACTCTAGTTAATTCAGTTGAATATGCAAATGAAGTCTTCGAAATAATTCTATAAACGGTGTAGCTTAATAAAATTTTATAGTTTACTTATATATTTTATCAATGAAAATAAAGATTAGAAACCTCATAGATGAAATAAAAACCAACACAGTTGAACTCAATAAAGAGTATTTATAATAAATAAAATAGTACTTAATTAGCAGCATTTTTTGAAAACTAAAAATCACCTAGAAATGATTATGGAATATGAAAAAAAAAGGTTATATTTACTTCTGTTGCCCTATAGTCGAAGATTAAGGATAAACGATAATCACCTTCGTTAAATGGAATTTTCGATGCAGCCTCTGTGATCCTCTTGGCCAATTCATCGTTTGGACGCATCAAATAGCGTAGAAACTGAAAGTTACAGTAATAAATTTAACCTTTTAAACGTTACCTCACTACGTCAATTAGGACATGGAAAAATGCACCTATCGGCCGTTACACAAAATCAGCTGTCAGATTAACCAACGAAGAAAAATAGGGAAAACGAAAGCCATCTGGCAATTTCTCAGACTTTCCTCCATTTCTGAAAGAACTATTCCGTCGACGATACCTTCGTTGTGGTCACCAAATCCCTCTCTCATAAAGCTTGAAGCCCCTTCAGACGGTCATCATATGTTCTTCAACTCCCTCGTCACTCTTCGTGATATTAAATTCACAACTCGCCGGTATTTCAAATTTCCATCTGCTGACATTCTAATGCATGTTATTTCCGTTCATCCTCTCACTATAAAACGAAACAGCTTTCGATTTTTTTAAACACCGTTGAGAATGGAGGAAATAGNCAATTATTAAAAAGTAATAGTGCATACATTCCACTTACTTATATTTGCTAAAATGATCGAAATAGGTTAAAATAGATGACTGCCAATTCAATATTACCTTAACGCTCTTTATAAAGAATCAAGAAATTGTGAACTATCAATTGCCCCAATTGCTTCTTTTACAAACAATAAAAACACAATAAAAAATATTCTCTTGAAAACACCAATCAGGCGCGTCTTTTTCTATCTTGAAGACTGAGCAAAATTTATACCTTCACAGATTTATTTGAGACAACATCGCACTCACAATAATAAATGTAGCAAAAAATACCTGGTTCATTGCGTGCCCCGCAAAAGGTAAATCATCGTTCTTCTCGAACTGGCTATTGAGGTAGAAAAATAATTCCCTTATTGAATTATCCAAATCTCGTCGAGCAACCTACAAGCACATCGCATAGCTTCTTTCTTACCTATAGCACTCAGATTTAGCTCAAAATACCATATTCTGCAGCATGCATCATAGTATTGTTTACCAGACAAATAATGTCGTCGTCGTCCAAATGACTGAGATTCTTCTATTCTTTGCATAAGCTTATAACGATAAGCACATCTTTCAAAGTTGCTCGTTGTGACCACTGGAGCGTTATCCAATTATGAAACCAATATAAACAATGTATCCCTCATGGATGAAAAATTTCTTGAATCAAATAAGCGAAAGTCAACAACTGTGGGTCATAGACAAGGCCAGAACCTAAAAGCCAAGTTTTCCAAATAAATGTTCCACTGACATATTAAGCACATTAGACATTCAACGTAGTTAAAATTAACCTCATGCTCTTTAGTGAAAAGATCGTGAGGTGTACTGTTTTCGGCGATACTCGAAGGCACCGCCGACTGAGCCTTTGGAGCCAAGAGCAGTTTATTTTGCTGCAGTTGCGCCTCCTTTGCAGCAAGTACCTCCCTCTCCTCAATCAACCTCATCAATTCTTCGTTCTGCTCACGCAACACTCCAACCTCTTTCATCGCCTTTCCATATTTCATAAATAAATCTTCATTTTGACGTTCGGCGGCCTCTATAAAAACATTTTAAGAGTATTAATGAACAAGCTTTAGTTGCAAGTGATAAATAGAAAACTATCACGAGCTGCTGCTATATACAGCTGAAATTTGTCATCAATGTATACTCATAGCATCCATTGAACCGAGATCTGCTTCACGATGGGAAATAAAGCATCACTTCTCTTCCCCTGTTGAACAATGGTAAACGGCAAGAGACAGGAGATGATGTAAGTGGGAAACGCCAACTAGTGTTCAAATCATCTGGTGGTCTGTTCCCCTAATAATATGCTAATTCTACTTCACAACCTGATACAGCTAAACGTCAGATTATTTTCGAAATATCTATACAATCAACCAATCCGTTCCCATGAGTATATTTGATTCACATGTCACAAACTTATTCTTAAATTTTTTTAATCACAGATTTATTTGAGACAACATCGCACTCACAATAATAAATGTAGCAAAAAATACCTGGTTCATTGCGTGCCCCGCAAAAGGTAAATCATCGTTCTTCTCGAACTGGCTATTGAGGTAGAAAAATAATTCCCTTATTGAATTATCCAAATCTCGTCGAGCAACCTACAAGCACATCGCATAGCTTCTTTCTTACCTATAGCACTCAGATTTAGCTCAAAATACCATATTCTGCAGCATGCATCATAGTATTGTTTACCAGACAAATAATGTCGTCGTCGTCCAAATGACTGAGATTCTTCTATTCTTTGCATAAGCTTATAACGATAAGCACATCTTTCAAAGTTGCTCGTTGTGACCACTGGAGCGTTATCCAATTATGAAACCAATATAAACAATGTATCCCTCATGGATGAAAAATTTCTTGAATCAAATAAGCGAAAGTCAACAACTGTGGGTCATAGACAAGGCCAGAACCTAAAAGCCAAGTTTTCCAAATAAATGTTCCACTGACATATTAAGCACATTAGACATTCAACGTAGTTAAAATTAACCTCATGCTCTTTAGTGAAAAGATCGTGAGGTGTACTGTTTTCGGCGATACTCGAAGGCACCGCCGACTGAGCCTTTGGAGCCAAGAGCAGTTTATTTTGCTGCAGTTGCGCCTCCTTTGCAGCAAGTACCTCCCTCTCCTCAATCAACCTCATCAATTCTTCGTTCTGCTCACGCAACACTCCAACCTCTTTCATCGCCTTTCCATATTTCACAAATAAATCTTCATTTTGCCGTTCGGCAGCCTCTGTAAAACATTTAAAGAGTATTAATGAACAAGCTGTAGTTGCAAGTGATAAATAGAAAACTATCACGAGCTGCTGCTATATACAGCTGAAATTTGCCATCAATGCAGTCATAGCGTCCATTGAATCGAGATCTACTTCACGACGGGAAACAAGGCATTATTACTCCTCCCCTATCACTCTAACAAAAGACATAGAACAATGGTAAACGGCAAGGGACAGGAGATGACGTAAGTGGGAACTCCAACTGGTTGTCTGTTTCCCCTAACGTGCTGACCCTACTTCACAGCTTAATACAGCTAAATGTCAGATTATTTTCGAAACCTCTATACAATCGACCAATAAGCGCTCCGTTGCAAAGCACAGTTCTCATGGGACATACTAATTTACGTGTTGTTGCAAACTTACCCTTTAATTTTTAACTATGGATTTGGCTTACCGTTAAATCATTTGAATGTGATGCACGAAGGAGCATTTTGGGTTCACTGCCTCATTTCCTTTTTTTAATAAATACCTATAATATAATCAATCATGGAATGATCTCAGTGATATAAAAAATTGGAAAGATTATCAAATTTTGCTGTGACTGCCGAAACTTGGCATTCCAATCAACCTACGATACAGAAATAATAAAAACTTCATAATTATAAAAATATATAAGCAATGCAGTTAAGTGTAAATATAAATAAAAAAATGGCATTAAAAATGCTGTAGAAAACAAACCTCTAGATTGAATGATGAAAATACCAATAGCTAGATATATAAGCATAATCACCCAAACAGCAGCCGCCATTGTGGCATGCCGCATAGTGCATCCCAATTGATGCATCTTCACAGATAACATCATGTCTTCGTGTAATGTATTGCATTCGAATTACACTTGTTCAAATATATACACAGATTGTTCAAATAGAAAAGTGGGAATGGGAGAATGAATCCTACAGGAAATATACTGATTATATAGAAAGATGATAATCTAAAAACGAGCGGAAACAACCGCATTAAGAACAATATTCGAAGATGCTAAACTAATATCAGCAATCAGTAGTGTCCCAATAAAAATCTGAAGCAATTTAACCATAACTTCTATAGCAATAATGGAATTCCCCATTCGCATAAGCTCTGTTGCAACACATCAAACAACTGCGAAATGATGGTCTAGACGTAGCAGCTTGAATAGAACACCTTAGGGTTATAAGTTGCTAAAAAAGAATCTCGATATTAAGAAAAGGTCTTACCAATGATAATAAATAGATAAATGATTTTCACTTTCTAAGTTCACATAAGCGCTATGTGTCCACGAATTCCTCACATTTATTCGTGGTAATTTTGTCTATTCAAACTTGACAAGCTGAATTAAAGAGCGTAAAATGACCAATTTGTGCATTTTCAACCTATAAAGCTCAATGGTCACTTCCAAATTCATTCAAAGCTTACATCTTCAATGGGACTTCCCATAGACGAGTAGAACAAGTCGAGATGAAGGCAAGACTGCGAAAAAAAAGATCAAATGTTTTGCTACTATAATAATTGAATTCAAACCGAATCTTACTTTAAAAAAATGTATTTTAGAATATAAGAATTTTAATTTACGTATTTCAATCTCATCCCCTATTCATACAGTATGAAATAAATTAGTGGAATAAAAACGGGAAAAACGCATCAATAATATTCTCAAATTTTGAAGAAAATTCATAGGAAAAACTTTACCAAACGATTACACTAAAAACATAACAAAAACAAATAATAGAAATATGCAAAGAAATACTAACAAAATGGCTACTTAAAATCGTAATCACTTTTGATAACGATAACTGATAATCAGTGATAAATATTTAATGCAATCATATCAATCAATCAAAAGTAATTCTATTTTAAAGTGTGTTATTGAAAAACCATGAATAAATCTAAAAAAAATTGCTATCAAACGCAATATTCACAGACCATCAAAAACGCAAAGCCTAGCAGCTGTTCAAATGAGCACACAACACCGTCAAAGGGACAAGCTGACTGTCAAGTGCTGCACTTTATAAAGCACAATAAGATTAATTGCATCTATCCATCAGATTAAATGCCTATTTCTATTCAAGTCGCATTTGTCGTCCGCTTCTATCAATGGGCAATTTGAATACAGAAAGTCGAGTGGCTGTCAACTAACCTTTCAATTGGATCTCCATGCTTGTTGAGACTCTATTTCAGCAATTTTTATGACTTTCTATTCTAACGTGAAAATAGATTCGCATATTATTATTAAATCAACAAGTAACCATATTATAGCACTAGTAATTAAACGAATCCCCTTAAAACGATTGTTAAATAAGAAAAACAGCAAGAAAGGTAAACTTCCTGTTCAAGTGCTCCTATGGAAGGTCTCGATCAGTTGGCTTCCGTGGCTAATGCTTGATCCGCTAAGAGGAATGCCTTCTCATAAGCATCTTCCATGTTGATAGCTCACCACGATTGCTGAGATCTTCTTCAAAATAAAGCAACGTCATTCAATTCAACAAACACAAATTGATAACAACGTCGAAAAACATCAACCATTTACTCAAGTAATACGGCATATATTTTTACCTGTGCCCGGGTAATGTTGCATTAATCTCAAACGTTAGTTTATGTGCCACACAAAACCATAAACACGTTGGTGCAATGAAATAACGCTTATACTTCATAAAAATATTCATAGTGCATTTGCATGCCACAGAAACCATCAGGTTACTTACTGCTTGCGCAGGCAGGAAGCAGTAGTCTAAGTGTTACAAAATTCGATTTCTTGGGAACTTCAGAACTGATTCGATGTCACGGTTGCAGAATACAATTTTGCGTATTGACTGCTTACCACACCACCCCCCCCCCCCCCCCCACCCCCACTTCCTAGATCCATAAACTGAAACTGTTCTTCCCTTGCTTGCTCTGGAACGAGAGAGAAGAGCTAAACTGCTTTGTTGGTTTTTTCGCGGCTCATATTTTCGGCAGAGAGAATTTGTAGAAAGGAGACAGCACGAGACTGAGGCGACAAATTACGTATGCATGAAGCTTCTAGGATCTGGAAATCATAAAAACGTGCGAACGAATGAACTCGATCACAGCATACTTTCTTAAGATTTTCTGTATGAGGCTGTTTCGATCCCGGAAATGGAAAATTCCACTGCAAACTGGATGCAATTAGCAATGTGGTGCTGGATTCCTCAAATCTACTATTCGACGAAATTGAAAAAGCACCACATGTTCGATTTCAACAGTATCGACCACATACAAAGACAACGGATATTAGATCACATCAGAAGAAAAACTGGTCCACAAACCCATTTTGGTTAATGGAAATCTCAAACTTTTCACAAAGAAATTAGAAATTTTGCGTAGTTTTCTTTAGAGGATTTCGTTAGCTTTTGGCCAATCGCCAACTTTAAAATTTTTTTAAAATCCAATTCGTTTTCCATCGTATATTAAAGTTGAGTAAAATTGGAAAAACTATCTTTATTATTCGTACTATTAAACATTAAAAAAAAAGAAATAAACAATTTCTAAAATGCGCTATTAGTTTTGATAGAATTTTTTCGTGCGTATCTTATTCACGAGGCCGTCGATTCAATATAAATGGTCAGCGAATTGCATTTTTGAAATGTTGAAGAAACTTGCTGATATGAAAATATTTATGCTCTTTGAGCAATATTCAACTCATTTAAGTTTTATAAACCAAAAAATCATAAGAAGGCATCAAATCTAAGAAAATATCATCCTTTCATAGGCAAACTCAAAGTTACTGCGTCCACAAGCACCATTCTGTGTTACTTTCATATTTTCATATATACATATAAATGCATATACAATGGCGATATAAGCAGTCCCGAAAAAATACATAAAGAAAGGAAGAGAAGGCTCGGGGTTGGGTTGGGTGGGGGTGAATGGGGCGGGGAGAAGGGGGGGGGGGNGGGGGGGGGGGGCAATGGATCTAGGACTATAAAAGAAAAACGAGCAATGTCAATCCAATGTACAAATAAAGGCAATACTAACAATGAAGTGAATTTAACTCCACCGAGTTAAGCACTCTATGAACGTACTCTACTGTACAGTAAGTAATCACGATTTCATTATGGCTAATGGAAAATGTACTAAATAAATAAAAAATAAATAAAAATTTTCAAATAAATAAAGAAATAAGCAAACATTCGTATCGTTATTCAAGTGTGTAATTGTTCATATTTAACGAACCGAAAAATTACCTTCAATCTTATGATTTCTGGTTTTTCGCCTTCTTCTTTGTAGGTAAACAATGCACTTACAAGCAGAAAAACTGCTCTATTTTGTATTCTATTATCTACTGTTTAACGGAGAAAAGCAGTGATTCCTTTTAGACAAAAAAGCGCTTAAAGAAAGAAAATGATTGAGCATTTAGACCCATTCTAACTAAGAATTTTTCCATCTTTCCAATCATTCACATACATAGCACAACAAATATTCAACAGTTTGCTATAAACAATGCAAAAAATATGATGAATGCTAGATCGAAGTATAGGTATTGTATCCACATAAGGTCAATACCTTTTCTATGGAAATAGATTGGTCTATAAGGATGCCGGAGTATCCTCTCGGTTACGAATAACGAATGATCAAGAGCCGATATTACACGATCAAGAAACAATTGTTTTACTCTCATAATATTGTAGATATATTCATCACTATTGAGTACTTTTTTTATTTGTTTTATAATATAATTTTTTGTTATATTCGATTTATTCAACGTTTCTCCGATGCCAAGTTGTCGTGCGATTAATGCGTTATGTGTTTGTTCGGCAAAAATTGGCATTAATACAATTGGTACATTAGCACATATCGACTCTTTCATACTGCAAAAAAAATTTTTTTTTGAAAATTTGTCTAAATAGCTCTTAAGAAATACAATTTCTATGCATTTATAACGCTGATGGATTAAATAACTGTATCATAATAAAAAAAGAAAGAAAATATTGAAGTAATCTGATTAAATAATATTCGCTAAAATCTTTTCCGATGGTAAATCATTTTCTATTAATGACACGACATATTATAAATCCAAATCCAACGATAAAATCCGTAGATATAAAGCAAATAGATGAATAACTATTAGAATAATTTTCTTCTTTAAGATATGAAAGTAGTCGTTAATTTATATGCAATAAAATAAATGCAACAATTTTCGATAATTTTTTTTTTTGGGCTTAATCTTTGAAGGTAATAATTCTTCTTTGCACTATCGCTATTAACAACATAGTCCTCCTTAACTATAATAAAATTTCATCATTTGTAGTAAATACTTTTCTTGCATATACCATAAGTGACTTAAGGCAATAGTTAATAGTATTTGTAGGAATATTGTTGAATTATATTGAAAATTATACCCTCAGGTATGACAAAATGTAATATTGAAAGCAAACTCGATTAGCTAACCTTTTAAGTCCGCCATGACTTATGAACAATTTTGTGCGATTGTCGTTGAGAATCTCTTTTTGAGGTGCGAATTTTACGATTTTCATATGTTTAGGTATAGATATAACCGGTCCATTATATGCAAATATAATGCGATAATCGCTTAATTCGGCGAATGCTGTCATAAACGCATCTCTCAAAAATATTGGTGCTCTATTCCAATTGGCATGTGTTCCAAATGCAGCGTAGATTGTTCCTAGATGCCGTCCGATTATTGTTATATTCAATTCAACAATTTATTCATTATTCACCGATGAAGAAAAAAAAAACAAAAAACAAATCTTAGCTTCATAATGCCACTAAAAAAATACAATCACGTCGAATGAATTTATACATATCCAAAAATGGGAATGAATAGGAATGAAATTCTTTTCGATAAGCTACTGTAGGACTACTGTAGGAATAAAGACCAACCTTTTGAATTGGGATCACTAATAAACTCATCGAGATCGATCGTCAAAGTGCTATTTACTGTAGCGCATCTTGATCCAATATTTATCAGCTCAGTTCCACCTAAAATTGTTCTCTTTTTGTACTTCTATAGTTGTATCACACCTATATTTCCCTAACTGTAGGATAACAAGGATTTAAAAAAAAAACAACTCTTAAGCGTTTTTGTTAAAACGGAACAATTTTGGAACTATCCATACTACGAGTAACCAATACAACATTCAGTGAGAAGAGCGTAAGCTAAAGGACGAATGAAACATGGATGTGGTCCTCGTTATTGACAAATCAATAAACATACTGTAATCATTAGGTAACGACATTTACAGTAATCAATCAGCGGTAAAAACTAACAGCAACTAAATTCTGCAGTATTACAACAGTCGACATACCTGGTGTTGGATGATTGATATTGATTATCGAATCGCTAAGAATTGCAGATGCATCACGGAAATATTCATGCCAAGTGAAATTAGAAATTCCAATTAGGCGTAAATGAGGCATCCCGAACCATTCAACTAGAGGAAACGAAAGATTATTTGAATTTCATTATATAAGCTAAGTTATAATTCAGTAATAATCAAACAACATGGAAACTCGCAAACCATGTGGGTAGTGATTTTCCGGAAGAGAGACGAAGATAGTATGTTTCAGGGTGGAGATAGAACAATGAACTATACCGAAAATAACAAACTTTTCGTGAAAGAAATCGTTAAAAGAATAGCAAATATGATAGAAAGATGATGTATTCGAACGCAATATTTACTTAATAATTTATGATGTAATTTTATTCAAATATTGTGAGTATTTTGCAAAATTTCATAGAGATAAATTGCATATTTTTAAAAAGAAATGATTGATGGAAATGCAATAGGGAAACATAAAATCGCAGAATTGCAATGCAATGCTTATTTTTCAAATAATGCAAAATTGATGAATATATAATGAGTGCAATTAGTACCAAAACATCGTAATTAGTACCAAAATATTGCAATTAGCACCAAAACATTACATACCAAAATAGCCAAGTGCAATATACTCGATGAAATGTTCCAAAAAGTTTCGAATACGATGTGAGAAAATATTTGGCTGATAGTCGATTTCATTCGTACTCGATAAAGTCAGTTGCATACGACATACCGAACATCGTCCTGAACACACAATATTTAGACATCACCTATGAGATTTTAAAGCATCTCATTGATGATTGACCATTTTTATTTTTAAAAAAAATTATGGAAAAATGCCAAGTTTTGGCATTTATGACAGCCAAAAGTTTCGGTGGTGTTCAAATCAAGACCGCGCCGAGAGCTCGTTGCTGAAAAAAAGAACCGGAACTATTTTTTTAAAAAATCAGAATTGAGGTGATGAAAAGCATCTCAACGTCGAAAATATTCGAATGATGATATGAACCTGCATCAATAAGAAATTTTTATTTCTTAATGTTCTTGTTTCCATAATATACAATTGTGCTCTTTCCTGTTGAATTGTTTCCTCAAATTTTGAGCTTTTTTCCTTAAATTTTCATACAGAAACAATAAGAAAGTAAAGAAACGAACCGTTCCCGGATCAAGTTCGAGAATTTTCTTCAATGCTTTATCTCCAACAGTATAATAAATTGACGTAACAAGAGCACTCGTTGGTGAGCTTCGCCACCATATTTCACTATACGCCTATAAAAAAGGATTCAAATCACACCGAATATACCACTAATCAAAAACAACACGATAAATCGAAATAAATAATGATAAAATTTTGAAAAATATTGCACCTCGTTATCTTTGATATTGTCAGGTATATAAATATGTTCAGTTTTAATGCCACTTCCATAGTCTTTAGCTTCTTTACGACCATTCGTTTCCAAAACTGTTATCGAATGCCCTGCCTCTGCCAATCTGTAAAATACTGCTGTTAATAATTCACTGCAAAACTTTTGTTTTAAGAATCCCAATAAAATACCCTAAAAAGTTGCCATATTTTGCCTGAAAACCTTTCTTGAAATAAAGGTATGTGCGGAGTTTAATTCGTCGAAATGGTGTCAATATTACCTTATCACAACAAAGTTGGCAAATTTCTATTTCGGTTGTCACCTCTCGCTGCCAAGTTTTGCCTCCCACCCCTCCCCTCCCGCCTCCCTCCTCCTCAACCTCAAAATCCACGGAAATTTTCCCATGGAACAGACATAGCAAGGGTAAAACGGTAGATATTCTGAGCAGCTCACTCTTTTTTCTTTTAAAGCATATAGGCATCTCAAAAGTAATTTTTTAGTTTTCATTCTATTTCGTTGAGTGTATTTTTTTGCCTGGAAAAAGGCAATCGAAATGGAAATCTCTCTTACTTCATTAAGTATGGTTGCATACTGCCAATGTGACTGGATGAACCATGCATCGACATAACCAGAATATTTACTGCATCCGACATATTCACGATGGTAACGATAATGATGCACGCATCTATTAGTGATACCATTTTGCTAGAGAATAAAACTTCAATTAATGAAATATTTTAAGCAATTCACATTTTAGTAATTTCATGTCGATAACACTAGGTGGTATCTAAAGAAAGAGCTGTAAATACTAAAAGAATGAACCAGATAGTTTTTTTAAATTTTACTATTGGAATGTTATTCGTTAATTTTTTGACCACATATCGCTAGAAGGCTTCTTCATATCCCAGGGGATGACATATAGGGGATATAGAATCAATGCGGCTGTTTTTTGCATCCTAATTTATCTAACTGATCTCGTTTTAGCAAAACTGAAAAAAATACTGTCGCCTAATTTAGGCTTAAATTTTTAAATACCATGGCTTAAAAGAAGAAGCTAAAAAACGATAAATTGAACAATTGGAAATAGAAATAAAGTCATTTTCGATTGTAAATTCTGTAAATATTAGAATATTGTGGCTGCAATTCACATATGATTTTCCATTTTTTTTTAGGAAATGGTACTAAATATATTCCACAAAAATTGACAGATCCTGAAATCGTCGGAAAACGTGAATAAAGAGAGGTTGCATTACGATCATCGACTTAAATAAATTAAATTCTGTTACCATCAATGGATTCCTTTTAGGGGTGAGAGGAAAAGGTTGAGATAAAGAAGAGAGGAAGTAAGGATATGGAAGGATCGGGGAAATGCTGCTATTTGCTCCTTTCAACGACATCAGCTCAACAAACCGAAATGAGCAAATAATTCCACCTATCAGTTCAAAATCTCATCGATGCAAAAGGAAACAAACAACGGTGCTGTTATCAAACGAGCATAGTGCACTAATCGTTGTCGATTTAGTGCTATCAATCGATACAGTTTTAGCGCATTTATTGATCTTGGAAACTACAAGAAAATCCTGCAAATCTTCAGATCGAGGGGAATTGATGTAAGACGGTCCTTGAAAATGAGGGGTGTATAACAATTAGCCTCGATGGATACAGAATAAAGAAAGAGAAATTATGGCCGGAGCGGTTTATGAATATCCGGAATCACCAAATAGTAGATGACTTGTTGAAAATTTTGGTAAATTAAAATTGTGGAATATTTCAACTTCTAAAATTCTTCAATGAAACATAGAATTTCTCCATGAAACTTTCCATAAGCATCTCCGAATAGAATGATTTTTTTTCAACACATTTTTACCCTATATTTGTACTATATTTTATTATCGTTATTTACATTATTTATTATCATTACACATCTATTATCATTATTACTATTATTATATGTATTACGGTTTTTGCTTTCTTTTTTTTTTCACATTTCAACATAAGTTTTATTTATTATTTTTTAGAACTTATAAATTTAGTGTTCCAAAGAGATGTTATGACGTTTTATTGATATGCTTAAAAAATGAATTTACAGAAAATCGGTCACCCCATTCATCTAGGAAAATCGATGTAAAAATTACTCAGTGATAGTAAACAGCTGAACAAAATCCCTTTTTGTTTAAAACAGTTATTTGGAAATGTGCGTTACAAAAGCTGATAATGGGCTCAACCCACTATTATGAGGATGGGGAGAGGAGGGGTGGGGGGGGGGGGGGGGGGGGGGATGGGGAAGGGACGGGTAGACTGAAACACCGAACAAGAAAAAATAATTTGGGTAGTGCAAGTGCAACAGAAATGAATTATGGTGCTAAATTCTAATGTATATGACAGTAGGCTAGCGCTGCATCAAATGACGAACGCTCATTGCATATTTGCAATTTGTTTCCGGATGCATCCTTGATGGAGTGGAGTATTCCCTTCGGTTTGGTAATTAGTTTGGTTATTTTTCTTTTCAATACAACAATATCATCGAAATGCTTCTTCACAATAGCTTATACCTGCATTCTACCTTTTATATATGAAAAAAAGGCATTTCATTTAAGTACACAATCACACGCTGGGAATGCTAGGTTTTTACCAAAATATGGGTGGATTTATTATCCCATAGGGGTTGTATCAGAGATTATACGATACGTAAATCAAAAGCATCTAATAGCACATTGCTAAGCATAATTAAACTCTTAACCAACGGTCGTATGCAATCGAGAAGAGGTTCAGTGGAATATAAAATATAAAAAATGTCGACTGTTGAATAAAGCAAGAATGAATTATTGATTAATGTAAGGCACAATGAGTGATACAAGAGCAGACTGATAGTACACAACGGGTGAGTGGTTATAGTATCATTTGCTGCCTCAGGGGTTTTGATAATCGTTGATGCCTCTTGCCTCATGACATGTTTCATTGCTCATTCATCTATGTGTTGCTGACTATATATGCAGTAGTGTACAGTAGTAGCGGTTATAAGTTCATAGTATATAGTAGGTAATTCTGCTTATTAACTTAGTGCTTATGAATGATTCACTCATTTCTTTTGAATATGACGAGTAAAAAATTATGAATCAACAGAAATAAGCCTCTGTTTAGAATGGATAGGATGCAAAATTGTTCGACTTGTTGATTACATATAATAATTGTTATATAACTCGATTATAAGAAATAATTTTTAACCATATTTGCATATCTGTCAGAAATAATATTAAAATTGAACTTAGAATTTCTTATCAGAAATAATATTAAAATTGAACTTAGAATTTCTTTTCAAATACTATTTAAAAAATTCCATTTCAATAATTGTTTTTTTTTTCATTTTCGTTATTGATCATTGGCAAAATGTTATACCTTTCAACAGGTTTCATAAATTGCATGTGTTATGGGGAAAAAAAATAAATAAATAAAAAATTCCAGCCAAAATTTCTATAAATTGATGAATCATCGACGAAAATTGCTACTCTCTGAAAACTATTTCTGCAAAACTTTGCGTTTCGGAATATCGTTCGTTATCTTTTCTAGTGGTTTCTTTTCTTTTCATCTCTAAATTTATATATCTTTGTACATATAACTTCGATAATTACTTTTCTTTTTATCTCTAAACGAGTTGCATATATTTCAATGATTTTCGTTTCATCGATATTGCTGCAATCGATAAATAACTATTTACAGTATAGAAGTATTTTTGCTAAGCTAGATCTCGTACTAACTTACTACCAATATGTAGTTGGTATACGATTTCCATTCAAAAATGTTGATAATTGATGTAAATGAGAATCTTCTCCAACATAATTCAGTATTTAAAGCTTCTTATTATTCTCATCGCATATTTTAGATGGTAATGAAATTGGATGGACAAGAGACAGGAAAAATTAGAAGGATGGAAGACGATGAGAAAAGGGAAAGGGGAGACGATAGAGGGAGATAAGAAAAGTACGGAAGCAGTGGAAAGCGATGCTTACGTTGCTGATGTGCTACAAAATTATTTAGAGCGTTCTCTGTTTAAAAATCTCTTTGAACCATAAAACTTTACTCTTTGAAAATGTAGTTCCACTTTTGAAGGTGTAGCAATTTTTTTAACGTAATATTATCTTAAATCGACTTCGATATTCAACAAATTTAGCCATTTTAATAAATATTCTTGTTGAATATTCTATGCGGAATTCCTCTTTATCCCCCTTTCTAATCCTCAGCTGATGTTGATATCCAAGAAGAGGTTAGTACTATCAGAGAGCTGTGTGGTTATTGGTGTGGTTTTCTTTTATATGTTTAGACGTTTTCTATGAGGAGATGAATTTATTTTTTTGAAATATATAGAATATTTTTTGATTTATGAATTGAGTAGCCATGAATACGTCTTTGGATATGTCATCATCTGCATTTCATCGATACTGTGCCGCTTGTTTCTTAGCTCTCACTGTTTATTTATTTAGTTGTTTCTTTCTTTGAAAAAAAGTGTTTTACTCTTTCTTTTTTTTTGGTCTATTTCTTTATATTTTCGTTATCTACTTATGAGTGTAGTTGCCTATTGTAGGTAATGCTGATTACTGTACATAGTGCAGCTTATTAGATCCATTTGGTTAGTGCGTTTAATAAAGGTTACTGTATTTTGCAGGTTGTGATATATTGTATAGTCTTTCTAAAATGAACATTACGGTATTGATGCTTGTGTTGACCATTGTCTACGGTGCAATGAGTACCAAACAACCGGCTATACCTTTTTATTCCTCTTCCGGTGGAAGTTACCTATTTATGAGTAATTTCTCGAAAGAAAAAAGTTTCGCGTTAGTTTTTCTCTAATTTTGCGATATTTACTTTATTATTTTAAGTGCTATAATTACATAATTTTAACCGCATAACGCGACGGTTTCAGCCTACTATTTCAAAACTAATTATCGTCTACTAGTGAATAGAAACCCTGGGGTTATAGAGTTTCAGCGGATGGGGATGATGTGAAGAAATTCATGAACAAGTTCCTATACCTGAGATGAGTAATTCCCATGCGCCGTTTTGCTGGCAAAACTTAATAAGTTAATTATTTTCGGGTGCACTATAGATTCTTTTTTAAGTGTTAAGAATATTGTGGATTTCAAAATTATGAGTTTTTTAAGTTTTTAATTAAACTTTTTTACTACATCATCGATTCACTATTTTATATCAATAAGCATAACAATTGAAGCTGAGATTTTTATCACATAAAGTAAACATTCTTGTACACATCTTTGATATTCGCATACTTAATATTACTAATTACAACTTGAATAAGTATTACTTTATTTCGATTAATTAATCGAATATAATTTCAGTAAATTCAATCAAAATTTGTTTGTATTGAACGATACGAATAAGAAAATTAAAAAACGATTATTACCCACAATTGGTGCACCTTTTTATTTGTGGAATATTGAGTATTATATATCTGAAAAATCATATTCAAGCAATGAGGATAAAAATAAATGGAGGAGGAAATGTGTGGTTAACTTCAATCAAACCGAAGTATGTTTACTTTTTTTTGCTTGTTTGTTTGTTTGTTTGTTTGTTTGTTTGTTTGTTTGTTTGTTTGTTTACTTTTTTTGAATTATTGGAAGTAATCACTCGACAAGAACAGTTATCATTTTAACAAGTGGAGCAACTCAACGATAAATATGCTTTTTGGTAGATTATTAATTTTTAAATCACCGAGTAAATTATACAAATACTTCGAAAGTTGTTTTAAAAAATTTTATTAGGGATTTTTAAATGCAAAAAAATGCTTGAGATA